>CABFPE010000903.1:208377-245470 GCA_900660155.1 Hofstenia miamia | reverse complement strand
TCTAATATAAAAATTCCTACATGAACAATTTTACTACTGACGCCAAGTCAGAAGCATTTCTTTGTAATGCCAGAAATTATGCTTTCTGACAATCCCTTTCTTACAAGCTTTTTCTGTAATCAAAAGTAGATTATCTTCAAGGGGGGGGAGGAAGTTCCTTAAAATAAATTATAACATAATTATAATTTATTAAGAGCATGGATTGACCCAACTTTCCTCTATATTTTCTCCTCTTTCACCAAGTGTGATGTAGTCACTTTTTAGGTGCTTCAGTTGCAATGCACAAACCTGATTGATTAGAAATTTAATTTTAAGCAGAGACCAACCCAGATAATTTTTATGTCATCACCAGCACTGGTGTTATCCATTTGAATTTCTGTTGTGACAAAACGTGTTTCCGATCACCCTCAATGTTTCAACAAAATCATAACAGTTTAGTTTCATTTCTTATAAATTAACTAGTTTTTAAAGGATAAGAAAATGTAGGAGCATTGGGGATGACATCACAATATATACATTAGATATTTTGGTGTGCAATTGCTATTTTAGACGATAAATTTTAAATCCATCAGTGTAAACAAAAACTAATTATATTTTAAAATTTGCCAAAATTGTCAGAATAATTTCTTACCCATATAGCAAAACAGGTAAAATAAATCTCAAGCATCTAATTAAAATCTGTTACAATTATTTGAATTGTTAATATTTAAATAGAAATCAAGATTTATCTAATTTAAGGACAGCAAAATATTATTACCTTTGCTGTATGAAATATCAATAGTGGAAAATCCAAAAAGTTTCTGTTTTGTATGTAGTAGTAAAGCATTGCAGAGAGAGGGAGCTTCATCTTTTGCAAAAACTAGTAATGTGTGTTCATATAGACACACAGCTTTTGCTGCGAGCAAAACTTTCACAATTTTTCTGTTTTACTTTGTTTTAATCAATTGTGATAAATATTTCTGAGCTTTCTAGATGTCAGCTGAAATTACATAATTCAGTTTTTATTGAATTTTTTAAGGTTCTATAAAAATAAAAAGTTATTTGCATTGTGTATTTGGATAACAAAGTTAATATTTCCATTTTTTTGTAGCATCTTAACAAATGATATAAATACTTACGAAATTTATACTATTATTTTTTAATAATGAAGGGAAAACTCCTTGAAATAGTAATTCATTTAGTTAAATGTAAGAATACTTACACTATGATGTTATTGCCATTATTACAATATAGAACACTAATCAATATTTCCAATTATATTAGATACATATTTTCTTTCTAAAAACAATTTCTATATATATATATACATATATATATATATATATATATATATATTTATATATATAATAGATATATATATTCAGAAAATCGTGATTTATTAAGGCTATTTCACACAAATTTATAGGTATGAAGCATGATATTATAATATTAATAATATTTTTTGTTGATTAGAATATATATTAAACGTTTTGAAAACTGGGAAAAAATTGAATAGAAATTAAAAATTGAAGTATACAATTTTCATTAATTTTGAATTACATGAAAAAACTAGCAGCAAAAATGGTTTTATGTCTAAAATTTTTATTCATAATGTTCATTTTATAGGATGAAGTCTTTTCACGTTGAGTCATTCTGCTTCATTGTATTCATACTCACAAAATCCTGGATAAAGAGGCTCTGCAGCTATGCCATTTCTAAAGACATTTATTACAATTTAAGCTTAAGTTTAATAGTTTAGAAATTCCATTTAATAAAATTCTAACTCTACAGTTCATATACACACATATATATATATATATATATATATATATATATATATATATATTTATGCATATTAAGTATATCCGTGTGTTTTCGTGTATTGAAATTTCTGTATTCTTGTATAAATAAATACATCATCGAGTAGATATTTCCTTTTTTCATGCATACATGTATTTTGTTTATCTATATCAAGAAAAAATCTTAAATCTTGAAAGTTTGTAATGAGTTATAAGACAAAATGCCAGCAATTGTTAGACAAATCTGGCGTCATACATAAAACATTTTTCATAAATTTTTCAAATTAGCCTACATGAATCGATTACGCCTGTTGCTGGATCACAAACGTATATATATATTTTCAGAATAGAAACCGGTCTATATTTTTCATAGCGTTTAAAATTAACATTGCAAAGCTTAGCATAATAACTACTGATATATATATATATATATATATATATATATANGATATCAATACTCGGAATGACAACTCGATGATGCTGGCCGTATCGCGTTGCAATAATAACCAAGAGCTCTATTGCGGTACCAAAACTTTGGAATGAACTACCGGTGGATATGGGTATGTGGGCTAGTGCTAGATGCTACAAATTGCAGCGCTTTCGAATATTCGTTGAATTACAAAGCGCTTTCTAAGTTTAGTGTAAATAATAAATAATAATATATATATATTTATATATATATATATATATATATATATGAAAAACATTAGAAAGGAGGTATCACCTGATTAGTCTACATCTATGGTTGACTAAACGCGGTCCTGCAGCATTTGAGTTGTTGACACTTGCCGCACTCCAAAGTCTCTCTGCAACAACACTAGCACGGGGCCTAAGATATGTATGCAGCATAAGCGACTAGAAGTTATGTCTTGGAAAATTAAAATACTACCTTTCAAAATCAAGTGGAGCAGAATTGTAAATCGCATTCTTTAAATCTGGGAGTATGTTGTACGGTTCTTGATATGATAATGGCAAAACTCTTGTTTTTGCAAACTTTATATTAATTAACAATACAAACTTGGCAAAAAATTCTCAGCATTCATTGAACCTTTCTAGTTTTGCTGCAATAACGGAATATAAGTTTGTGGTCAATAGCTTTTACTTGGTTAAAAAGAATTATTAACTTCCAGTGACTTATTGTTGTAAAATCTAATTTGTGAACACTAACATAATTATTTGAACGATTTGTTGAGAAGTGCAGTAGTTATAATAATTGAGCAATTATTAGTTTTATAATGTTCTGAAGGTACGACCAAGTTTAAAAAACATAAGAACTTAATGACATGATATATCAAGCAAATTTCCTTTAGCCCCTACCCCACCCCCGGCTTTGATGGCATTGGATGCAATTCTAGCATAATTGATCAGGGTCGTTTTGTACAATATGCATTGAAATATGCAATGTATCAGCATTCAATATTTAGGTTGACTTCTACGCCAAATATCATGAAGCCCTGGCCAGAACTCCATGAAAAAGTTACACTTGGCTAGAAATATGCAGGCTGTCTATTAAATATGTAACTCACATGATAATATCTTGTAGTTAGGATGAACAAAGTAAAAAAGTAAAAAATGGAAATATAAATCAATTTTGACTTAATAGAAGTTTAATAGTTCTATTGGCTATACATGCATATTTTAAACGTTTTAAGTCCAAAAATAGTAAAATTTTACAACTAGGTAGAGGAAATTTGAAATGTTTTGGAAGTAAAACAATGTATGAATGATTTTGATAAAAAGCTCTTTAAATCAGTACAATACAAAAATTTAAAAATATTTTTTAATAGCAAGTATCTAAAAAAATGTGTGCATTTGCACTTATATAATGTAAACAACAACATAAGGAGGAGGAAGTCTTTTTCTATAAGCTTGGAACCTGATTTCCAACTCACTTAGGTTCTAAAATTGTAACTTTCTTGGCTAAGCAATCATGAGAAAATATCACAGTCAAAATTTTATCTACAAATATGGAGATAAGTTAGAGCAAGTATTTATTTGCTATTTTAATATTTTACAAATTTTTGTACAAATATAATTACTAAAGATGCCATTGTTGAGAGAGCAAGAACTGCTATCAAAAAGGCTGACATGCAAAAGTTAGTGCAAGTCACAAATTAATATGAAATTAATTTGACTTGTAAAATGCTTTGATTATGAATCAATCTCAATTTTGAATGCTTGGCAGAAAATCGAAAACTATATCCTACATATCTTAATTATTATTCGATGCAATGGGTTCATTAAATCCTGCTTCAGGGGAAAGGTTCCTTTCAATGTTAAAAAGCATGCTTAAGACAATAAAAATTTTAGGGATAATGTGCAGTTCTATATTGGGGCTTCTTACAAACTAGTGGATAATATTTAGTATAGAATAAGAATACATGATTTTTACAGAAACTAACAAATCTTTAGGTAATTTTTAGGCAAAAATTACGTTCAAAATTTTTGGGTCAAATTTCAAATTTTTTAAGTTAAAAAAATCTTTAATCTTATGCTCACCATTACCATCCAATATTATTCATAGATTGTCATATATGAATATAATATAAATATAATAAATAGCCATCCTATTTCTGGTCTACCATGCAATGATCGAACTAAGTTTTTCTTAGTAACTTTGTTTTAAAAAATTATGGCAAGTAAAAAATTGTTGATTCCAAAGTTTGAGGTTTTGAACCACTTTATTATTTAGTTAGATGAAAGCTAACCAGGTTCGTGAAATGAAATTGGTTGCGTCAACATATTCACTCCACATTGAGGCTTCCCCTCCGATCACAAGCTTCTTCTGAGCCTCACTACCTAAACAATAATGACTATTAAGATTTCTAAGGACATTCATAAATTTTTTTGTTGAATCCCTTGCAATTTCGGGAATATTCTAAATCAATATAAATCATTAAAAATATGATAGAAACAAGATCTATATTCAGATTTTGGCTTCTATTCACATGATAAAAATCATATCAAACTGTTGATTTACTAGTATGATATGACTATAAAATGTACATTTTTCTTATATTCAATAGTGTTAAAAAATGAAGTGTATTAAAAATTGTTGCAAAAAAATATATAATTTGCATTATCTTTCAAATGTTAATAAAAAAGAGTAACTCAAAATAGGTTTAGGGATAAAGAAATATCTATAAACTAATTTGCTCACCATCAAAGTCTAATGGATCTACATCATAGTACTTTTCCCAATCGATTCCATACGAGATGTAATTCAAATACCAAGGGCTGCTTAAAATGACTGTGTAGCCTTCAGCGGTGATGTCTGCCACTTCATTTTGCCAGGGCGTTCTCCACACATCAAGCAGGGTTGACTTTGCAGGCTAAATATCCCACTCTTTGATGATATATAGCAAACTGGTTAAAAAAGGTTTTGCTACAGACATTTAAAAAATAAAATTTTTGAACGTTTTTCTTCCTTATATAATGAAGTGTAAGAAATTTCTGCTTATTTCTAAAATAAAGAAAAATTAAAATATTTAGCAATAACAAATAAGCTTATAACCAATAAGAGAACCTCGAACTCTACATTATTCCCATTAACCAATTAGATACTATGATGCCCAAATGGGGATCAACAATAAAGGATGAAATTAAATCCTTTTGTACTCTGGTTATTTGAAAATATTTTTGTGGCTTTAAGTATTATTTTTTTTGCTCAAACTGCAACGTGAGCTCATTCTTAACTTAGGATTTATGTTTAATGAAATCGACTGGTCTATTCTAAGTGAAATTATCTCTGAAACAAATTTGGTACTTACTTGGTTAAAAGCATTTATCTGTTTTAATACCATTTTTCAGATCCATACTTCAATTGGCTAAATCTAATACGTGATTATTCTGAATATATAATATATTTATTTGATAGGGACATAAGCTCGTCATCTACTTCTATATTTCTTTTATACCTAGGGTTAGGCTGATAATAATTCAACAATTATTAGTTTTATAATGTTCTGAAGATACGATCAAGCTTAAAAAACAAGAACTTAATGAAATGACATATCAAGCAAATTCCCCTTAGTTTAAATTTGAAGTGATTTTTTCTCCGTTTATTCGATGCTTACAATTTGACTAAATTACCTATTTCTGATTGTATATACATGTATGTGAAATCGTTTTCATTACCGAAATACTTATTTTGCAGAAGCTAAGAGTTAAATAGGTTTGTGGAGATTTCTTCAATTTTAAAAAAGAAACATATTCAAAAATTCTTTAAGCAAGTATTTGTAATCTACAACACTGTCTTAGTTTTGTTACAAGTATGGCTAAGATGGCCTTTCTATAAGCAAAGCTTATCACATATTGCAGTAAAGATTTGACATAAAATATTCTTTACTGCACAGGTAATTTTTCAGAATATTTAAGTGCAACTTTGCCATAATATTTCACTTTATTGGTTTGCAAAAATATGGACCACAAATTCCTCAGACCATGGTGATTTCATTGAGTCCTTTTAATATAAATTATGTAAGTTATTCTCTATTTCTATAGAACTATCTCCCTTGGTTCAATGTTGAATTCAAACGCTTATCTAGTTTTTAGAGATATAGGCAGGCGTTCAGGCTGGTTAATTCTTATATATTATTCAAAGCCCTCTAAATGTAATCAATATAAATTTTTACAGAAGATAGCAAGATATGAAAAATGTATTTTTGTGGATGCAGGTGTCTTCAATGTTATTATTGATCGAATTTTTTATAAAATGAATAATTATATTTAAAATACTAGCAACACTGGCATGTAGAGTTTACGATATTCTCCTCATACGCATGTCCACAAATAAATGTAAAGAGAAACCATTATTACGAGAAATTCGTTTTAGTTATCTCTAAAAAGAAAAACCAAAAATATCTCAGTTGTCAACGAGTCTTGACAAACCCAATTTTGAACTGCTGCTTAGAATACCAGAAGAGAATAACAGCATGTAATTGCAAATTGAACAGATCAATAGAAATCCCTAAGTATGGACATTGGCCAATGCTTTGTTGATTTTTCATGTTGCACACAAATTATATTACAAGGAAGATTTTACAATGAACTAGATGCAGTATAAGAACCTACATTTAAGACAGATGAGGATGTTTTAAGGTTCTGTGAAAAAATATAGGGATTTAAGAGGAAGAATAAATAAAGAAAGAGATGAGACAAGTAGATGAATCTATTACAACTGGCATTTTGAAGAACGCTATAAAGAAGGTAAAGATCTTTGAGGGAATCTGGCAAAAATGGAGATACATGTGTATTGATGATTGAAGAAGTTCACTGGAAGAGTGCGTGTTGTTTTGGTACCCAGAATGGGTGGTACAGCAAAGAACATTTCTGATACAGAAGTATAAAGAGCAAGAAAGTGAGGTAAGCACTTTCAGGCCTATTACATGTTGGGGTACTTAAAAAAAACAGGCCGATGCCAGAGAAGCAGCAATTCTGTATTGCAAAAAAATATAGTGTAAAGATCAGTTGTTAGAGCAGATAGTGGCAAGAATTACAGGAAAAAGTATAAAAACTAAACAATTGCCTGTATAAATTGCAGGAGGACGTATTACAGGATATAAGATATGTGGATGCTGAAGAAACTAGAGGTTATGGGGTTTTCAATATAGTCAAGTAGAAAATTAATAAATTCTGATAATGCGTATAATTGTAAATCATTGATTACAATTAGAATTGCAAACACAGAAATATTAGAAGCATACCCTGACTCCTTGATCGAAAACATCTTGCCAAGCAATGGGTATTCTACTTCCGTCTTTGACAGATATTTTATTGACAATGTTAATAATTCTAATTTACAAATGAAATTATGACTTGAAAGAAATTATGCACTTATTAACGTAGTAGCCTTCATAAATTCTTTGATAACCTCAGATTGATTCCTTTAATGAATATCAGAACAAGAAACATTACAAACTATTACCAGCATGTGTACGATACTTCATCGCCTCCTATGTGGAAATATTTATCTGGGAATAGTCCAGCAACTTCTTTGAAGAGGTTGGTCATGAAGCCATAAACAAAAGATGAAGCGGCATTTGCAGGACAATCAAAAAGATTAGATGGAGTAAGAAGTTCAGGATATCCAAGACCTAAGATATAAATATACATTAGATTTTGTAAAAAAAATAGTGTGGACACTACAGTTCATAGCAGATAAACTCTGTATACTCGAGATTTCAGAACACCCTGTCTTACAAAAAGGTCAATTAATGTTGTTATATGTGTGCTAACACGGCACAATGGAATCAGAATGATATATTAGCTTCGTAGATTAACAATTTGATATCTACCCCCACGAAATCAAGGGCTGCAAATATTTTAATTTACTACTATGAAATTTTCCAATTGTCTAGCAAACAAAAACGAATATAATTCTTAATACATTTTGTGAAAGAATTTTATAATTTCTATATTAACGTCAATAATTGGCGATCCAATAGAGCAACAGTCATTTTTGATTAATTGCTGTTACTTACCAATTACCTAGATAGAAAATTAGGAGATTCTATGATCTGGCAGAAACTACTAGATAGCTCTGGATCTGATAATCAAAACAGCTTTTGCACAATTACAAAAGAAACATAAACGAATGAAAAATAGATTTACTATATTAGAAAACATGACAATCTACAACAGCTTAAATTTTAGCATCACTTTCGCAATTTTCAACATTTGTGCGAGATAGATTATGATCCATTAACTTATGATTTAATCAATATCAAATGACTTCATATAATGAATCTTATCTTCATATGCATATTCTTACTAAAACGGGTAACATGGTTTCAAATCTTTCATACATTGCCTGCCTTCGTCACTTATGCTACTTCTTCTGACCACATGGTTCTTCACCCAATTTGCCTTTACTGCATATTCCTGAGTTTCTACTTCCTCTCTGATCTCTGCTTGGCTAATAAAACAGCTAATTTTCCCTAATTCTGGCGAGATTCGAGACCTATTAATAGAATTTCTTTCCAACATTGCCCTTTGGTATGGAAAAAATTTCCCTTCTAATAGCCTCTTTTAGTTCACCTAGTGTACAAGGTTTGCTTGTGTACGCTTTTGATTTGAGGTACCCCAAAGGAAAACGTCACAAACATTGAGATCCGGCCAACGCGCGGGCCAAACAATGTCTACATTGCGTGAGATGCCGTGGTTGAGAAACTTCGTCCTCAAATAGTCTATTACATTATTGGCTGTATGAGCAGTTACTCCATCTTTTTGGAACCAAATGTTTCTCAAAGTTAGTTGTTTCCTTTTAAGTTCAGGGATCAAGAAATCATTCAACATTCTCAGGTAACGCTCGCTGTTAACTGTAACGGTTCGTCCATTTTCTTCAAAAATGTATGGCCCCGATGACACATGTTTTGGTTACTCCACACCGCACAGTAAATGTTAAATGAAAGATATATATATATATATATATATATATATATTGATTTGTAAACATCATATTTTTAATGTATAAAACTAGCGGGGTCCAGCTCCACTTAATCACATTTGAATTTGTTTCATTTCAATTCTATGACATTTGCTTGTAACGTGTTCTCATGTTTTCCGATGATATAATTTCTGATTCGGCCAAAATCTGCAAAAAATTATGTGGAATTTTCCAAAATCAGTGGTCTCAGTTTCATTATTTATTGTCCCACTCCAATATTGACTCAGTTCCAATAAAAAAACAAGTCTCATGGGAGTGAATATCTCAGCAGAACTCAAAAACCAAGTTTGTTAGGATTTTTTATGAAAACATTTAATTCTATTATTGATCTTTGATTGTTGACTTTAATCAAGAAATGCTATATAACAACGTTTAAAACGCGCTTGAACATTGAAACCCGGTACGACTCTTATCCACATGAATATAATTATATAATCTGCGGACCCATATATAATTTATACGAAACCATTATATGTCTAAATTCAGAGAATGTATTTGAAATCCCAAAATTCCATTACAAGCTACTTCTCCTTACATTATTCGTAGCTAGCTAGATACTATGGTTGTGATGTGCTGCGTTTTTTAATGTTTATTAAAAGAAAAAATTAGAAAAAGAATGTATATTGTTCCACAACACGCAGAACAGATGCAAAAATTGCTTACTACAACTTCGTGCAGTTATGCCCATATTAGGTCCATGCCTTACCCAGTTTGCGATCTACTCCATAGAAAAAGGGCAATTTTTTTAGAAGTGCTTTGCCAAAAATATCCGTCTCTACTGTTATTCTATCTACTTCGTTACAATCCACTAACTGATTTGCTAAGTTTATCACAGCAAAATCGAGAGGAGCATTAAAAAACACCAAGAAAGGCTGTAAATTTGAAATTTATAGATTAATCTTGTAATGTATCATTTATATGTCCATTGATATATAATTTAGTTTATAACTTTGATTATGTCCAGGCAGTGTCAAATTCGGGAATAACACGAATACCCCGAATACGTGCTTCATCGATGATTTCCATTACATCTAGCTGACTGTAGACATGAGTAATAGGATTGTAGGCTCCCTAAGAAAAAGTTGGATTTACCAGCAAAACCATTAATGTAATAGAAATGCTATATTAAAATTTTAGCAATAAATTTTGAAGGTATTGGGCGCACAATTTTAAATATTAAATACATAAAATACGTACCTTTTCAGAAAGAAGAGGATACACAACGCTTTGATATGGAAATGACTCAAAGTCAACAATGTGCCAATGTAAAATATTGAACTTGTTAATCTCCATTGCATCCGAATAAAAATAATGTTACTTCCAAATGTGTATGCTTTTTACAATATAAATGCATAGTTTTTTATTTCTAATACAATATTCAAGTTTTAACATCATACGAAATTCTGCATTCCAACAAATGGCGCTTTAAAACTCTCATGGTTTTTTTTGCCTTATAGAGCTTACAATTTTTATGTTTAGAAAAGACAAAAAAAGTAGTAATTGATACATAATGACAAATATATATTTTTAAATATTTTTAAATTTTAGAACTTGTACCAAACTAAATTTCTTCCATATTAGGAGAATTATTCATTTAAATGTATCTCGCTAACTCATTTATAATTTAAAACCATCATTTCAAATTCGTGAAAAAAGATCTTACGAGATGTTTGATGATGGCTTTTTTGTTTAGGAAATGCCTTGATGTATCCATCAAGAATCCACGATGAATGAATCTTGGGAAATCATGTATTTCCGTTTTGTTGATCACCAACTTAAAAATATACAAGTTTAAATTTGAATATACATGTATATATATATATATATTTATATATATGTATATATATATATATACACGGAAGGGAGCGTTCAATAACTGAAAGATGCTTAGAGGAAGGGCTTTCCTATTTTTGGTGATTGCAAATTAAAGGAGTGGATTAGTTATCCAAGACCTGTAAGGTCACCGTACTAATACTTTGGACTTGCTTTTTTCAAAAAAATCTCTCTTTCTCATCAATATTTTAATCATATTCATGTTTACGATGTTAATGGTACCTGATTAACAAATTTGAATTATTGATTCCTCATCAGCAGTTTTTTCAGTAAACTGAGATTTGAGGCCCAGCATCAAACGGAATTGATCTGTGTCATGGCTTTCGAAGAACCTGAATAGTACCTAAGAGGTGAACCCTCCGCGTTGATCCAAAAAGAATAAATAAGAGAGATCCTATATGGACTAGTAGGTTTTAAACTTATTACAGGTGTTTCATGAAGGAAAACTTTGAACAAAGTCATTAGTCAATGTGTATTTCATTCGCTTAACTTGTTTCTTAATTAGATTTTTTAAGTATATTTCAATGGAGAGGGGGGGGGCTCCCACTTAAAAACGTGAGGTAATTATTGAAGACCACCAAAAATTTAAGTTAATGTGAATAAATTATAAAAAAATTAGGTGCATACGTCATACTTGGCTATTCTGAGAGTGCACCAATTGCACAAACGTTTCCATTCCTCTTAATGCTCCCCAAACTTCAACTGCATTTAGTGTTGAAGCACCGTTTTCAACAATAAGAGTATCTAAAGTATTTATATTACTTTTCAAAAAAAAATTTATTTACACAATGTGAAGAATCAAAAAGTTTCACCCCATAAAATGGAGAAAAATTCACTTCTGAAATTTTTATTAAATAAGCTTGAGGATTTTTAATACGGGGGTGAGGCTGACACCCATTTTTACAGAAAAAATGTAAGCTAAAAGTTTTTAGAACAAAAGTAAATTTACAGAAAATGCAATCGTTTGTTTTTAGCAGCAAATCCATTTATGACATCTTGAATTAAAGTTTACTATTTTCTATTTTGAGAGAGAGGACATTTCGCAGATGGCCCCAAAAGAGGCCGCCTCTCTGCCCCTACAAAACGTGCCACTGGATGAAAGGTTAACCGAAAAATGAACCGAAACTGAACTAAAAGTAATTACTAAAACCGATTATTGCGGTTTAGTATTTCTATTTAACAGGGAAGTGTTTTTACAAAGTAAACAATCATTTGCATTTCAACTACTATTTTTATTATAATTTAATGTGATGAAATATGTATAGTAGTACACTATTTTACCCTTGATTTTAAGTTTGCATTTTTTCAGAACTAGTGACATGACATAATCATCTATATGCAGAAAATCTGTAGATCGTCCTGTAACATGTGTAAATCACTTTTTCGTTGAAACCAATGCGGGAGATTTTTTCAGAAATATTTTGTTTTACATGTCAATGTGACAAAAAAATCAGGACAATATATTCAACTTGCTACAAGTCTTGAAAAATTGATTAATGTGCAAATGGGCCCATATTATTGGTTTTCTTATTATTAAGTCGAAATCGCGTAAATTTAAAAAAAAACAAAAACTGAGTATACATAATTTATGTATTCAACAATGAACTATAGATTATAAAATTTAGTAAGCCTTAAAATTGTCATTGAAAATAACAAGAGTTTAGGATACAAAATATTTTCAGGATTTTAGATACATTCCAGAGGTATTCCTAAGAATAACTTCAAAGAAGTCTTAAGGAAAACAGTTGAATGTGAAAATAGAATTTTTGAGACCCAAAGGTAAGATTACAGGTAAACATCAGCAAACATAATATTTCACAAATATTTAACAAGTTATATAAATTGAATATTAATATTTTACGTACATGATTCATTCATTTTGTAACCTGGAACAATGTCTTCAACGCATTTCGTCTCCAAAAATATTTCTAAAGATTGAACACCATTGGATGTTAGTGCTATTTGTTGTAAATCTTTTGTTTCATCTCTGATTCTTTCATAATACCTAAAGCCAAAATCTAGCAGAAAAAATTACTACAACTAAATGAAATCATTAACTGACAATTCACGAGATTTTTCAATGGGGAATAGCAATATTTGTGCAAAAGATAGTCCATACATACTAAGTCACTTACAAACAAGAAATACAGTATATATTTAATAACACACAAAGGTAATAAAGCAATGTTTGTTGCAAATTCCATATTATTTGTGAGTAATACTTACATAATTTTATGGTCAAATAACTAAAATTTAATATTTACACATGATTCTGCTAACTAACAGCCCTAAGATTAACTAAATTAAATTTTCATGTTTATATATTCCCCTTTGGGGAATAAATAGAGCAATGTTAAAATGATTACCGTTGAAATGCTTTTTCTAGAATGTCGCAGTTGTATTCGGTTGTCTTAAAAATAAAATTATTACTAATAGGATATTGAGTGCTTGTTGTAGTCATAGATTGTGGTAGAGGCCAAGGGCTTCCTTTAGCTTTCTGAAGAACATAGGGCTCAACAGCAAAACACAAAATGGCATTTAAGCAAATAATTCCCAGCTTCAACATGCAACTCATGTTTATCAAGAATAATGAAATGAGGATGTTTATTATATTACGCAAACAAGTTCTTTGTTGAGTTGAACTTTGGTTTTTTAAATGAAAATTAATTGCACTTAAGCAGAATTATTCCGCGACGACCTCTGACTTTGCGCACGGCACGCCTGGACAACACTTGTTAAATAAATGACCTAATGACTCGATGTGTCCCGTTTATTACTTAAACATAAAAACAGCAATATACAGAATAATCATGTTCTCAAAGTACATGCCAAAAGGCTGAATAGTAATGTGATTAAGCAATTTTAATTACAGCCATACACACAATTCACTAGCGTAGACAGAATAAAAAATCAGGAGGGGCAAAAAATTGAATCAATTAAAATTTTGAAAAAAAGTGCAGTAAATTATTCAGTTTTATAAATATTTAGTATATATTATGTATGTGAGGCTTGATTTTTTAAAAATTTGATAAGTTAAAAATGAAATCTAATGAAATCAATATTTAGTTTATCTCAAGGAAATGCTCAAATGTTTAGATTTGATTACGTCATCAAAAATAGTGATGCATCAAATTTCTGAACATTGCAAATTGAAAGGGAAATATGAAGAATCTTTGTACAAATATTCATTTTAATGTGATAATCCTATCCAGAGTTCAATAAGGGGGTGGAATCATTCCTCCTGTCCTGAAGACCCAAAAGCTCAGGTCAAATAGGGTTAGGCTTCAACAATGTCTGGCGTTGGCCGAGCATTATCCCTTCTGGTGACCTTTCCTGCAGCTGACGAATCTCTCTCAATACTTAAGGAAGTGATTTGGGCAACAAATACACACAAAACAAATTTCTCTAAGTTTAAAAAGTCTTACTTCAAGTTTCTAAACAACAAAAGCTTTAAAATATAGTGCAACTTCTAATAATATTATCCAATAACAGAAAAAAATAAAACTTAAATACAGGACTTCTGACAGCATTAAAGTCAAATTGAGGCACACATAGCATTTGTGGACTTCCCTGCCTACATAATTATTTGTCTGACTTTGTTGAGGCATGGCCTTTTGTGGACATCTACCTTGCGTTTAGCTGTTGAATAAACAAATGCAAGCTAGCCGACACTGAAAATCGCCATGGTTGGAAAATTGGCCTGAATCGGCGATCCTGAAAAGTGCAGACTAAATGAGTTTTTTGCACCTCTCATATTTATAAGTAAGGGAAAATATTGGAAACGATTAATATTGTTTCAGAAATTGATTAATTTAAATTGGACTTACTTAATATCGAATTGCTCTTTGTTTTTTGTCTATAAGCATTTTTATCTGTTTTATCCCTATTAGAAACATTGGTTGTACTTATTTACATTTTTTACTCATTAATTTCAAATATTCAATAGTTGATAAAATAAATAAGAGGGTTTTAGAAAACATTGTTTCTTTGTTTTGATGATTTCCCTTACTATATATGTATATATAAATATATTATATAAGTTGCAAAATCTATTGTTTTAAAAGTCATGTAATTAAGTTTTCAATACAAACTGTTACATTATATGTGATTATGTGATGCTTGCAATGTTTAGAATGCCAAATTTCCTTGATAAGTTTTTTTAATGTTGTAATCTATGATAGTAGAATTTCCTTGAATAAAATTCACAAAATCATTGTTAAATTATTTTAAATTTCAGAATCATTAAGTTTTTATTGCCTTCCAAAACCGTTATTTATAATAAAAAATATAGTTAACTGAGGAGTTTGATTTGTATATCATGTATAGGCCTATGTTTTTGTTCGATCACTTCACAGACAATGTTATTTTATTACGCTCACCGCGAAGAGGTACTCTCTGGGACGATTTAGGCATAGCCTTTTCGGTTCCCAAAACTGCATATTCTAACATTTTACCCACTCCCAATTTTTTATGCATGTAGTAGATTGAATTGCTTGTAGCAAACAAAGTGTTGCAATGATGTTATTAACAGTTCAATATTTTAGCCAATAAGTGATAAATCGATAAAATCGTGTGGTAACCAATCAACATGTTTGCAAACAGCTCACTGCAAAAGTATCTTCAAAAACAATATTTTCCGTGTGAATAATTTCATTACACAATACATACTTCTATTGAACATTATCTTGAATGACAATTTAAAAGGCGCTCAGAATTAAATGGGTATGCATATGCGTTGAAAATGGCGGGGGGGCGTCGAAGCACGATACTACTCTTTGTATGTATTAAGCACTTTAAATTTATAAAATTTGTTAAAGAAACATTGTTTATTTAGTAACCATTGAAATTTAGATTTTGTATTACGGGGAATGAAAAATGTAAGAAAGTAAGTTTTTCAAATTGCGTTTGGGGTGAACTTTTTCTTATGGAAATTCCCATTACACATATAAATTGATGTAAAACGTATTTTTTCATAACGTAATTACATTCCAAATCGTTTTTTTCTTAAAAAAGTACTGACATTCATACCCCTAATATATATATTAGTCATGGAACGAAAATAGAGGTTTTTAGAAGCTTGGGGAAGTTGAAACAAAATATTTTTCAACTGTGAAATAAAACTAAATTGATCTTGTAAAATGTGGATCCACAATGCCCGGTAATGTTTCCGTATATTATTACTTATTTAGGTGAAATCATTCATGCTTAAGAGGCTATTAAACAATTAATTGGGGCGTGCTTAAGCAATTTTTTTACCAATAGGTCAAATTTGTTAACGGATAATAGTTTTAAAAGAGAACTTGTCTACTTGAAATATCATTACAATTTCATCAATTTTACTTAATCTGAAGGATTCATGGAATCATATTCCACGTTTCCAATATTAAAAATTCTAATAAAATTGAACTTTAATATCAATAAAACTAGTAAATTGAAATAACGAAGAGCTGCACAAACCTTCTCTAAACACACTTAGATTTATTAATGAAAAAATCCCCCTCCCATTAAAGTTTTGAGAAATATCTGTACAAAAAATCAGCTAGTCCTTATATATCAGTCATTAATTGGTAGTTTGTTTGATTACTGTTGTTAAGTTTTCATATCTCTCTGGTGGATTACTTTACTAAGAAAATTGAGAAAATTCAAAGAAGGATATAATAATGCATTATTATGAGATTTGATTTTCCAGAATGTGTGAAATAAAAGAGAATTACTTTGTTCAAGAAAAATATATCTTCCAATCACATATTAGGTCCCTTATCATCTTAAGATGAAAAACTACAAGAAAATTTTTAATTAAGAAATTGTTAGTTGAACGTCACAGAAATCAGATTTCTTTATGGTGCATCTTCGTATAGCAATAATATGTAATTATATAAAAATTTTATCCTGTCTCCTGTCTTTTGCTAGCCAAATGTCCAAATATACGCTTTTAGTAATATTAAGACTATTATTTTCTTAAAAATTGAAAAAATCACCATATGGTTTTGGAATGTATTAGAAAAAATTGATAAAATTGCGAACCACTGTTGGCAAACTTATTAGCAAATATATTTAATTGCTAAAATATGCAATCGACAAATTTATTATGATTTTGAATGCAGAATAGTTATTGGGCTTCATTATATTCATATTCGCAAAACCCAGCTTCGATTGGTTCAGCCGCGATTCCATTTCTAAAATACAAGAGTTACTAAAATAGACTGAGTTTCACCAAGATTAATGCTGTGCAATTCGTTTCTTAGGACATTAGCATAATTTTATTTATCACAAGTTAATCATAACTGCATTTGTTTTACAAATGGCCTGTTAATATATTGCAAAAGTTTGGTGTTAATAGAAGTAAGCATACTTATTAAATTTGTAGATATAATTGTAGCATTGTTATAGGAATAACGAGTGCATAGGGTTAGAATTTGGATTAAAGATAGATTGTGTACATCGTTTTCTATTAGTGAGGAAAATAAACAACAACACCAAACATATTAAAATACAAAATTTGTCAGTTAACTTTAGAAATTAACTCTGTTAGTATGTCATTAAATCTAACCAACCATATTTAATGTTTGTACGTTACAACGGAAATATTTGAATGAGTTTTGTTTGTTCCTACCGTATCAATCTACAGCGATGATTTTCTAGACGAGGAGCAGCCAGGGCTGCACTCTTCACATCTTCTGCACTCCAAAGTCTTTCCGCTACTGCACTTGCACGAGGCCTATAAATAAACATCAAAGCTCACAATTATAGAGTATACTTTTAGTACAGATTCATTGAAATTAATCACAATTTTAAATTCGTGTTTGAATATATACATTGCAATCAAAACACATATTAACAATCGTATTAAAAATATAGATGCTTCTTGCAAATCTTAAATTAAAGGCCAAGGTGTTGTCAAAACATCTATAATTATAGATTTGCATTGAAAAATTTTATTGAATATTTATTAACGTCATTATATGTATTTTTGAATAATATTTAAGAACAGCAAGGAGTACAATATTTACCAGGATCTTGAAAGCAAATTGGTTGAATCAACGTATTCTCCCCAAACTGATGCTTCACCACCAATAACAAGATCCTTTTGAGCATCTGTTCCTAAAATATACAAATTCTAGAGTTAGTGCTAAAAGGCACAAATCTTCTTAAGTTATTAAACAACAAGAATGAAAAATTCAGACTTTTTACACTAAAAGTAAATTTATTGAAAACTACATAGTTTGGGCTAGATCACAGCGGAAAATGATCGACAAGATTTACGCTGACCACGAGTTATGTCATTTTTTATAAGGCTAAGTGGGTTCATTTGTCGGAAACTAATTTGAGGATTGGGCAAAGTAGACCTCAATTTTTTCTAAATCTTTAATTGGAAACACAACAAAAGATTAGGAAATAGAGGGTTGTCAGAAAAATATGATGACAGAACTATTAAAATTTGTTAGAAGGTTTGTCGATTCCTAATGTGGAGAGTGGAGCTTGATTGGGCAAAATCTTCAAATTCAAATGGGTTCCCTAAGTTTTTGTTGACTCTGAAACAAATAAATTTGGACTTACCATTGAAATCTTGTGGATCAACTTCGTAGTACTTTGGCCAATCAATTCCGTATGAGATAACGTTCAAGTACCAAGGGCTACATAGGATAACTTTATAGCCTTCTGCAGTTATTTCAGCAATTTTGGCAGTCCATGCTTTCCAAATTGCAAGTATTGTATCTTTATCAGGCTAAAATATTAGGCTAATGCTTAGTTTAAAATAGTTATTGTTGAAAGAGACAAGTATGAAAAAATTAATTTTGTTGGACAAAATAACATGAAAAACTACTATGATATCCAGAGCAGCTAATATGCAACAATCTTCTGACATTGAGCAAAGGTGCGTCTGGACAGAAACGAATTAAATATCAAAAAGAAAAAATGGACGATTCTCTAGCCATTTGTGTTTTCAGATTTGAAATATGTTTATTATTCACTTTGTGGGGAGAGGCATAGCCAGAAATTTTTTTGAGAAAATGAAAAAACTGAATTCTTAACTATTAAATTTATGATTTGAGAAACGTGTTAAGGTATTTCCATTTAAAAATTACAAAATATCATCTGGGAGCTGATTGACACTCTAAGAAAGTAACTTAGTTTAAGAAAAGTGATGAATGCAAAAAGTAATTTAAGCTAAACAAAAAATTCTCGAGAATGAACAGTTGCTTGCATTAGGTAGCAGAAAATGGGGCAATATAAATTCAGGAATTTCTATTTCCTAAGCAATATATATATATATATATATATATATATATATATATATTTCCTGTTAGACACAGTTGCTCTTTGGAAACTTTTAAAACAACGCAAATTACGAATGATCAAGTATGATATGAGAACTTCATATGGAAGATGTTCAAGCTATCCTGAAAGTATTTTGAACATTTGATTGAATTCTTATGCAGCATTATTTCTGATAGCCCGATGAGTTCCAATCCCTTAAGTTTTCACCTCAACTAATTAAATCACCAATTTTTAACTTTTTGATCAGCTTATATTTCAAATGAAGTGTAGGTGAAATCATGTTATGTAATTTCCATTAAACATTTTACAGCTAATATATAAGCAATAATAATAATTGAATAATATTAAGAAAAAAATTTGCATTAGAGTGTAATTTTTACTTATCAACATTTATACTTTATAGGTAGTTTAAAAATTTATTGAACGTTGTGTCACAACGTTTGGTTCTAGGTTGCATTGAATAAGTTTTGAATATCCTATTCTTAGCAATAAAATGTTAATTTTGGTTGTAAAATAGCAAGTTACTTATTCTGTTTCAATTAACAGTTCAAACATCTATAAATAAAATTATCTGTTAATAATCAATCATTAGTGTAAAGTAAAAAAAAACTGTGCTACTTCCCACTATTTTTCTTGAATCGCCCCTTTCTTAGGGTATATAATTGTAAAATGAACTTTGGCTGATTCGAATAGCTAGGAACTTCATTTTTTCATATGTTCTCAGTAATCGAACATTTAAATAGCCTGATACAGAATTGATCAGATTAAGTAGTTGTATTACACAATTTAGCATATTTAAAAAAGAATAAAATATGAAATTAATAATAGTTTAACTTTTTAGATACTCCGATCTCAAATATTAAAACCAAAAAAATTCCAAATAGTATCAGAAATATCAGAAAAACCCAATCACTAGTTACATCATCCGGTCTGTTCATCAGAATTAAATAATTTTAGGAATGGTATTAAAAATAATGTTAAAAATGTTTGCTGGATTGTTTACTCAAGGAAAATCTGCGTTTTCTACCAACAAATATTTTTATTATTTAAATGTAATGCAAAGAATTGAAACAAAAGTATTAAAGAATTGTTTTTGCAAAGAGAATAGAATCGGACCCATGTGCACCACCGATCTGGGCTTTGAATAAAATTCTTTCCCATGTAAAACTCTGAAGATTTCTTACAACAAACTGTATTAAAACCATACCCTAACTCCAGAATCAAAAATATCCTGCCATGCTATAGGAGTTCTATTACCATTTTCTGCTGGAATGTTGTTCACTATATTAATAACCCTAAAAGAGAAATTAACATTTCAGAATAAAATTTTTTCAAACTTTTTTACGTAGAAGCTTTCAAGTTCATTAAAACTTGAAATATTAGATGTTTTCATAAAGTCCTTGATTTCCTGAGATTCATTCCTAAACAATTGCATACTAGAATAGTTTTAGAAATTCAGTTATTTATGCATGAAGCGAAAAGATATTTACATGTAATCAATCATATTCACCATGAAATTGCACCAACAACTCAAAATGTCTGACACTAGAGACTCAAAAATATAAAAAATATAACTGTTCTTTTGCTCATGTCTGCTTAAAAAAAGTAAATTAAATTTATCTCAAACTTGCACTAATACTTTTTCTAACTTGTATTTACACATCAAGTGTTCTTCAAGCAAAAGTATTTTACACTGTTTTATTATTGCCAGTTCTTACTCATTCATTTTCTTACGATGAAAAGAAACATTCATATTATGATTTTTTGAATAGTTAAGCACATTTTAGATTTCAAAAGTATTGGTCTTCAATAAATTATATTATGAATACCATTTGCCATTTCAGTTGAGCAGAAAAAAATTTAATTCAGCTAAACACATCAGTTTGAAAACTTTCATGTTATAAATTATATTAATATTATAAAAGATTGCAATTAACTCATCAAGCGTTCTACTGATATTGAATGAAATCTCTAAAAAGGAATGCTTTAGATTAGTACAGGAAGTCTGCAAATACGAAATTTGAAATGAACAGAGAAGGGCTGCTGTCCCTTGACACAATCTTGATAACTGTAAGCTTGCTTGGAGAATTTTCAACAATTTCATTTTAGCAAAACTAATAATTTTCATTAAATAATTTTACTAAAACACAATCCCATGACAATATAATTTGTTAACAAGCTTTTCCATACACAAATTTCTTAGCCCTTCCCTCGGTATTACCATACACTAATAAACAAATTTTCACAAAGCATCTGAATTTACAAACGGCAAAACCCTTAGCTTCTTCTCATTTTGATACTCCGAGATAACTCTCTGGTAGTTTTGTATTTAATAACTTTGCAACTGACTGAAAAGTAACATGTAAGTCAACAGAATCCATCTTTGTCAAATACACGGATTTACAATATTCCAATAGCTTACCAACAAACATAAGATACCTCATCCCCACCAATATGAAAGAATTTATCTGGGAACTGTCCAGCTACTTCGTTAAATAAATTCTTAACAAATTCATAAATGAATGTTGTTGAAGGATCCGCAGGACAATCCATTCGTTCTGATTTCGTCAATAGCTTGGGATAGCCAACGCCTACAATACTTCACATTAATGTACGTTCTTAAGCTAATTTGAAATTTATTTTTACAGATCACTATAACCGATATATATATATATATATATATATATATATAGAGAGAGAGAGAGAGAGAGAAAGAAAAAGAGAGAGAGAGAAAAAATCAGGCAAATTTATCAGGATATAAGTTTACGGCTACTTCTTGTTCATGAAACTTAAGCAAAAATAATTATATTTTGCTAAAAATCAGAAGGCAAAGCTACTTAAACCTTAAACGTCCAAAAATTCGTACTACATAAAAACACAAAGGCTATTAATTCAACAACACCATGTAACCGTGGGGAAATAAAACACAAAATAGGGTTGGAAATGCACTTTTAAAAATTTTTCTCTATGTAATCGACTTGTTTTATCGGAATTTTTGGAACGACCAGTCAGTAGGAAGTAATCTTTCAGATTGGCTGATTAGTTTTTAATCATAGGCATATTCCGTATCGGTAACTATAGATTTACAAAAATACCAAAACAATTTTAAGACATATTAAAATATTACCCCAAGAATTCATATGTCCAGGCGTATCAAATTCTGGAATGACGCGAATGCCACGTATCCGGGCTTCTTCAATAACTTCAAGTACATCTAGTTCATTATAGACGTGAGTTACAGGATTGTAGGCTCCCTAATTTAAGATTCTATGGCATTTTATTCTAAAATCTTTTCTTAAATATATGATGATTTATTCAAAACTTACTAAATGCTAATAGCTCATGAACAAATGCAGATATCTAAAATCTGAAAACAACACATGATAAAGGATTGTATATCCCAAAAAATGAAATAGCTGAAGTTAATTGTGGTTCTCCTGAGATTTAGGCCCCTTCAAGATTAGAGCACATTTACACATAGACGTGGCAATTGGCTGTAGGTTTTATATTTATAATGTGGATGACCTTTTTAAAGTTTATCGATATTGTTAGGGAGTGTAAAATGTCATAAAACTTAATTTTTATTAAATGCAGAATGAAAATTAGTAAACATTTATCATTATGTCAAATAGATTTAGACATTACGCATATGAATATGATAATTAGTTTAGTGTATCCATACATTCTAAGGCAGCATTTAACTGGAAAAGAAAATAGATAAAAGCATGCTATTGAAACCAAGCATACTATTGGTATGTATCATAATAACACTGTGACAGCATAATCGGGGATTTGCGGAATGAATTGAAAGATAAGTAATAACAATAACTAAAATACCTTTTCTGAAAGGAGTGGATAGACTTTACTTTGATACGGAAATGCTTGATAATCCACAATATGCCAGTGCAAGACATTAAACTTATTGATCTCCATTGCGTTCTATAAGTAAATACATATATATAGTGAATCACATTGGAATATATACTGCATGTGGCACACATAATAATGAGGTTAATTTTCATTGTAATCAGTGCTACGATGAATTTCAGATAAATTTCTATGCCCACACTCAGAAGTGAGTGCCATTTACTAAGTAATCAGAAATGTATTAACAACATTTTTGTCGAAGAAAATCTTTAAAACCGAAAGAGTTCAACATTCTGATATATTTTGAAGGCATTTATAGAATTTCATTTAATTCGCTTCAATAAAAACGCAAGTTATAGATTATTTGAAAGAAGGAAAATGTTTGAGAGAGACTTTCTGTTGGCAAACAATTATCATTTGAAATGTAATATTAAACTTAACTAACTTTCCTATGGATTGCGAATTACTCTTCATCTAAACATAGTATTATCAGCTTGTGATTATTAATATTTTCCAATACAATAGGCGACATCAGTTTTGAAATTCACAAAGCATATACGCTCTTGTGTAGACCATAGTTGGATTAATAATTCGAAGCAATGAGTAGTACACTTGTGTTCTACAATTAGCAGACTAAACATTGCAGAAATCTCAGAGAAAACAAAATGATTCAAAATTGAAAAATCATAATAAAATTGAAGCATATAAAGTTGCACTTGAACAGTAATAAATAAAGGAACTTCATATGTAGGGTATAATTCGTCCCAGCCACCATGTTACTTGTTCACAAGTATATTGTTATTAGTAAATGATCTTGAATCTAGTTATTAAATTAAGGAACATAGACCCAAATCTATAAGCATGTGCTTTCTAAGCTAAAAGCCTCTTTTGTCTTATGAAATACCTTAATTCAATTTTCAAATATGTTATAAACATCTGTATTTTTAACACAATATAACTAATTTTCATCTGTCATGCTATATTACAATTAAGTTCAAATTGACTTCAAGAATTTTTGAATTTTTGTTTTGATAAAAATTAGGTATTATTTGTAAACTTTTCCATTAGAAAATATTTCTAAATTAGTTTTTTTTACATTTCAATGAAAAATATAACACTTAAAAATGCTTCCATAGAATCATTTTTGTTTATAAATTGCATTGATGTCTCACGAAATAATTAGTGATTATTCTATAAACAATAATATTAGCCTTTCTTCAACTTTTTCTAAGATCAAATTCTAGTTATAGTCAACTCCTTGTAATGATATTCTTGATGTTACATTGATTAGAAAAATTTTTAAATAGCTATCTGATGTAAAATATATAATTTTGATTGGAAATTCTTCAAATTTAGTAACTGAATCCAATCTGTAAGCTATAAAAATTAAATATTTATGAAAACAACATCACTTTTAAGAAATTCTTACAAGATGTTTGATGATAGTCTTTTTGGTTAGAAAGTGTCTTGATGAATCAATTAGAAATCCACGATGTTGGAATCTTGGGAAATCACTTATCACTGTCTTATTGATTACTAACTAAAGTACAGGAATAATAATTAAACATGGGCCTAAATGTCTTCGGAATTAATTTCTTCTTCTCCTAACCTCATCGGTTTACAAAATTGCTTCAAATGTTTACCCAAGAGTCCTCAAATTTTTACATATTTTAAAAATATCAGAAAGAAAACCATAACACAACAGCATTAAATAAATAAAACATAAAAAATGAAAATGGTAGGCTCTTAATTGCTAATACCAAACGGGAGTAGAACCAGAAATGAAAGTCGAACAAGTCAGATGTATTAACACATTTTGAAATAATTGAATATGTTGCTTTCCAGATTTTTAAGTTTTCTTAAAATCGTCTTTCCAATTATTGTTGGAAATTGTAAATGCATCTGAACACTCCTGGGTGCAATTATCCTTTTTTTATCAAAGCGCAAGCCTCAGATACTGCTACAAAATGGCCGAAATATATGAATCTATGTCATTATTTCAAACACAAATAACTTGAGTAAACATTTATGTAACCCAGTTCGACGTATCAATTTTTGTTGTGATCTTTTAATGCATTAAGTTAATTTTGTAAGGTAATGCTTTTTGATTTTTGGCTCAAATAGTCTCTGAATCAAATTATATAAGAATCAACGTCCTTAAGTAAACTTAAAATTTTTGAAATTAAATACCTACTTGGCTATTCTTTGAGTGAATTAATTGAGCAAATGTCTCCATTCCTCGAAGTGCACCCCAAACTTCTTCAGCTGTTAAACTTGATGCTCCATCTTTTACATCAAGTGTGTCTAAATATTAAGTAACAAAGGACCATAATAGTAATAAAATTAATAATAAAAATAATAATATTAATAATAATAGTAATAATAGACTTAGGCACATTTAAGGCACTACAAAATTAAAATAAAAGTTTCTTTAGTAGCAGTAGTAACCGTATTTATTATTAACATAACATGCATTGCAGAAGCATACCAAGAAGTGGCTACAAGTATAAATTTCGTCATATACCGTCAAAAAGTGCGTCCAAATTTTCATGTATAACTGCTTCTTCAAAATATGTCTAGAATCAAATAAATCTCAGTATGCAAGTGAATAAAATTCCCCAGACAATATATGCGATTAAAATAAAATTTCAGAAAATTTGATTTTTTCAATGATGTGCATAGAAATACTTGTTCATCTGATGAACGTAAACCAGGTCTCCAAGAGTGATAAAATTTCATAAATTATGAAGCAAAAGACAAATTTTCTCGCAGAAGTTTGTAAAGGCCACATTTACACTAGGGGATTGGTTAACATTGATCAGTCACTTTTGAAAGCGTTGCACGTCTAATCACCCTAGATAATTACCGATGTGACGATCACAAGGAAATCGAACACGCANAGCGTCATTTGCGCATCAGCTTTGCATGTGTGGGCTAGATCTGCTCTCATCTGCATATTCAGATAAAAGAACGTAAAAACCTTCCGTAGGCTGCGTGTATTCACTACATCTTTATAGAAAAAGCTGAGGTTATCTACTACTTCCTGCTCTGATATGTCGCCAGGATCATTTTTTCCAATGCGCATCATAGTGACAATCTCCACTCTTTTTGTTACGTCATAGTAGCGATACTTTTGTTCCCACATATTGGTCCATACAATATCATTAACTCCTGAAAACAGCCTAACTGCCCGCAGCTGGCGTTTTTCTATTTCCTCCCTCAGTTCTTGGAGTTGGATGTGTATTACTCTTCCCCTCATATATAGCTGATCTGGGGTGATGTTTCATTCTATGTAAATGCGTTCTTTATTNGATTTTTTCAATGATGTGCATAGAAATACTTGTTCATCTGATGAACGTAAACCAGGTCTCCAAGAGTGATAAAATTTCATAAATTATGAAGCAAAAGACAAATTTTCTCGCAGAAGTTTGTAAAGGCCACATTTACACTAGGGGATTGGTTAACATTGATCAGTCACTTTTGAAAGCGTTGCACGTCTAATCACCCTAGATAATTACCGATGTGACGATCACAAGGAAATCGAACACGCACGATTTCTTCGTGATCGTCACATCGCTAATTATCTCGGGTGGTTAGACGTGCGATTCACTCAAAATGTGATAGATCACTTTTGAGCAAATCACTAGTCTAACCGTGGCCTAAGGAATGTTAAATCCAGAAATTGCAAATAAAGAGTTAAAGGCAATAATTTGATTTTTTTGAAGACGAATTTTATATCCATTGCAATTGTAACTCCATCGCGAACAGTGGGTTTGTAGGCGCTCTAATTTTTTGGCATCAAGCATTGAAGGAAACCAAGTTTGAGAAGCGTATGGTAGTTTAGATGTCAAGCTGGTGTTAAAAGATATGTTGCGCTTAAATTGAAGATCTCATTTTTAGTGAAAGATGATAAGTCCATTTTAAGGTAGTATTAACATAGATTACAAGATCTTTTACTGTCTTTGTAGATGAAAGAGTGCAGCCATTAGATAGATCCATCTTTAAATGATCGCTATTGGACAGAAACTTATGTTGGATAAATGATTAAATACATTTTTATTAGAAATATGAAATTCTTGATAATTGAGAACACTTTCATTCATACTAATATTGTAGTCGAAGTCGCAATTGTTGAGAATACAGAATGAAAGAATGTATTAAAAGCATTTGATATGTCAACATCTAAATTAATGATAGCTCCATTTACCAACATTTTTGACGGAAGTTTAGATTCAGATAAAATATTCAATGGTTTATGACAATCAAATTCATAGTTCATTTTGAAAAGCAATTTACGAATACAAATTTAATACAACATATTGATCTAAAACCAAGGTTTATATCTTAAAATATCTTCAGATTGTTGTTTTTCTTTCCAATGTTATGTCTATATGTCATAATTCATCAATCTCCCTTCATCAATGTTGCTTTGGCGCACCATGGATAGTTCTTCCTGTGTTGCTCGACAAGGCGGAAAAAATACTTTTGCTGTTCTTTATTCTTCGTTAATGTTTGTAGTACTTCTGCATCAGTGCAATGGCTCTTTCTGCAGGATCCTTTACTACTTTCATTTGTGAAGCTGCCATTGAAGGTTCTTGATAGCAAAAATCATCGTTCCATTCCACATGATATTTAACTATGTGCCTTAGACCAAAAATTTTCACAGGGGACATCAAAAAACCCCTGCAGTTCTTTGGGTTATGCAATTTGCCTGGTCAGTGGAAGACAGCGGCTGAGTTGTTCGGACAAGACGCTTTAAAGACTCGGCCGATGCTGGAGTTTCCAGATTTGTCACATTTGTATTTTCACAACATTCCCAATTCTGTCGTCAAAGAATGCAAGACCAATGAGTATTTCGGAGAAAAATAAAAATTAATTTCACATGTAGCTATTGATTATCTAGAGAATGTTATACTTTCTATGGCCATAGCGCCAAAACTGACTTTG
Organism: Hofstenia miamia; assembly: GCA_900660155.1. NCBI lineage: Eukaryota > Metazoa > Xenacoelomorpha > Acoela > Hofsteniidae > Hofstenia > Hofstenia miamia. The sequence goes on along the minus strand of CABFPE010000903.1, from coordinate 217,318 downwards.
CAATAGCCTTCAGAATTTAGTCTACACAAGCATTAAAATCGCTTTACATGTAGACAGTTTAATGAATTTTAATTAGTGAAGAAAGTAAAGAAACTTTAAACGCATATCTTTAGAAGGGGAATAGGGAAAAGTTGGGAAAGTTTATATTGATTTTTTAGTTTTTGAAAACGTTACAAAATGGTGTACAATATTGCTATATTAACGAATGATTTTCGAAAAAGTTGTGAATTAATTTTAATCAAAATGTTATGTAATAGATTATATTTATCACTAGAAAAACGGTAAAAATTGATGAAATCCTAAAATTAAAAATACGTTTAAGGTAGAACTTTTCAGCGTACATTGAATGGTATATAGAATGTGTCAATAGCATAAAAACTCATGGACCAATAGCTCTCTAAAATGGTCTACTCTAATAATTTAATAAACGGTTAGTGCAAATATTGACATTTTCGTTTGACCTCGGTAGTGGATCCATTATAGATAAATCCAAAAAACAAACAACAATCTGATATATAATGCTAGTCAATGGAATAAATATATAAAGAACAACAGTAGTAAGAAATGTGTCATTTGAAATAGTTGCTTGTAATCAAAATTCAAAAGAAGTAATTAACTAAAGTCTCTAATTATAAAAATACGTATAGGAATACAATGTATATATTTATAATTCTTAATTTTTGCACAGCATATGTTTTTTATAAAATAGAACATTTTTAAACTTGTGGAGCTGGGTTTTATTAAACTTTTTCTNATATATATATATATATATAAATATATATATAAATATATATATACACATATATATATATAATAAATTTGCTGTAACCAAATTATAAAAATTATACAAATTTCAAAAACATCTAAAGCGTTCAATGTTAGAGTTTTATCAAGCTTTCCGTTACAAAAATGCATTAATCATTCATGTCTAAGATGTATTACAATACCTATTTTCTTAACTAAAATTATTGAATATAAGTGTGTTTTATCGGAAGTTATATCAAAGTTGTAATTACAATGTATGCATTCATTGCCAAAATTTGTGCAGTCTGCCCTAGGCAAAATTTGAAACATTAGGAAATATTTAAATATTTTATCAATTTCTACTATAAATTTGAGAAATATTCTTATGTACAGGATAAAAAAATATAACTTCTCACAAGATTCATTCATTTGATAGTCAGGAACGACTGCCTTAACACAACTCTGCTTCAAGACTATATCGAGAGAATGTACTCCTTTTTGAGGCTGCTGAAGTGTCCCTAAAAGCTTGCCTTCATTTCGAATTCTTTCATAGTACCTAAAAACTATTAAGTAAGAACTACTTATTAGAGTGTATGCATGTAGATAAGGTATTCTGAATAATTATTTTTACATAATCATGATTATTTTAGATTTGGAAGAATGTCCAAATCTTAAGATCTATGTTTTCGTTCACTTTTTCAAAGCTCAGATCTCGTCCTTTGTCTTATTATTTTTAACGAAAGTGAGATTGCTCCATCAAAAACTAAAGAAAGCTATAATTTTCAAATCTAAATGGATTAATTGTAGTTAGAAAAAAAACTTTCTTCAATTTGCACCTACAACCACCCAATTTTAATTGGTAATCGATCATTTCGTTTCTTATTGTTATTACTATTAAGATCAAGAAGGCGCTAGTAACGGAGATAGCCTATAAATCCTGATAATAATGATTGCTATTAACCAATTTGTAATAATAATTAGAAACACAAAACGATTCAAACCAATTAACCTTCTCAGTTAACCTTGAACAGCCTGGAGTTCCTTTTAAAGGACAAACCGTTTTTTCACTCTTACAAAGAATTTATTCCAAGTCTATTACCAAATTTGGAAATCGTGTGGCATGGGTAGGTCTATTGGGGAACATACTTTAATCCAATGTTGAAAATTTCTCTTAAAGCTTATTGCTGACGTAGAGGTTGTTTAAAAAATTAACAAATTATTTTTGAAAATTTCGAAATTTTAAAAAAGATTTAATTTCTCTCCATACTTAGTGTTTATGTTTTTAGAAGGTTTTGAGCCCCTGGAGGCAACAAACAACTTCGACTGTTTCTTGATATGTGCAGTGCAAAGATATTCCAAACCTATTGAGGCATGCCGGGCGCAAAGTCAGAGGTCGCGGGGCTTTACTAGCTTTTGAGCTATAAGCGCTTAGAATTTTTTTATAGCAGATCATGAAATTTTTTCAAAAATCCCAACTTAGGAAATTCAGATGTGAAAAGAAAAGCTTTTACTTTTTGCAATCAATTTCTTACCTTTGAAATGATTTCTGCAAGATATCGCAATCATCGATGTCACTTTTAAACTGGAATTCTTCATGAATGTAATATTGAGTGTCTGATGTAGACATAAATTGAGGTAAAGGCCAAGGACTACCTGGTGATTTAGGAACAATGTATGGTTTTGCAGTAAATGTTAATGTGATGCTCAAGGCAAGAACAACCACCTGCGAGATGGTCATTTTCTTTACCCCGATTCTAAGTACAATAAATGCATATTTAAATGTAAAAGAGAGACTTTAGAGACTTTCAGTTTGCAGTTTTTAAATTATAATTATGCATGAACTAACAGATTGGAAAATTATTTTCCTGTGTATTTCTTAAAAGTATTTTCTTACACTAAAATGATTAATTTGGTAAATCACAAAGAACACTAGAAATAATTAGCTTAAGTAAAACTGTTACACAAGGATGCCTTCAATTGGAAAGACCGAAACTTTTTGTTACTTATACTAAAGTTACCAAGTAAGTGAATTACCTAATGATAAGATGTTACTAAAATTACTTACTCTTGTTAAATAAAAACTTACCAGTAAGTAAACAATCATTGTGTTAGCCTAGTAAATATTACCTTCTGATACAAGAAACTATTTAAATAAATTCAAAAAGCTTCTCGTGTATTGCAAAAATTAAAAACGTTGAGTTTGTAAGCAGGCATTCCAAGGAACTTCTTTGTATTATTATTGTATTTTTCTGCAAAAACTACATGTGTGATTGAGCTTAAAAATACATAGAAATTTCGATCGGTTATGTTGATAAGTCAATCTTACTTAAGTTCTAAGACTTAATATCATGACATTTCTGAGCATAATTTTCCTACCAAGCAACTATTATCTTCAATTTTCAATTTGAAAAAAATTCGGCAATATGACTAAATTTTTGAAATATATTCCACAAAATTACAGTTATAACCACATTTAAAATATCAGCATTACAATTATTGAAAATATATGCATAAATCAGTTTACAAAAAAATCACTGTTTAAAAATGTAAAATTTCAAAAAAAGAGAATCAACATCAAAACAAACACAAATGTCAGATTAATAAAAATTGACATCTTCACGATTGATGGCTTACTCAAACTAAATTCCGTTTTGACCTATTTGTCTGAAGCTAAATAAAAAGAACAAAAAACTATAGCTTGATTACATTCAATAAAAAAATTGACTCATTATTTTATTAATAATGTAGTTTAAAAATAGAATAATTTTCAAAAATAATTCAAGGCACATTGAAAGGCAAAAATTTGCAGTCTGTATGCGGCAAATCAAGAGTATCAGACGACACCCTTGTAGTAAGTTACTGTGTTGTCATGAATCTATATATTTTTCTATTGTTGCTTTCCTAAATTTTAATGCCGTTATTCTTTAGAATGTAAAATTTGTTCATTATTCAAGACTCTCTTAGTTTGCATAATCTTAAACTAGTTCTTCAAAAATAAAAAACATCATGTATCAAGTAAAACTATAATTGGCTCAGATTTCCTGTTAGCCTGTGAAACCGGACTTCTTCTAAGCAGCCCTGAACTAAGTGAAGCTTTGCTATAAAGTCTGGTTTTGGAGAAAAAAAAGAGGTACAATAAATGACGATGTGCAATCTGAATTACCGGTTGTATCAGAGTTGGAATTCGGTCGGGTTGGGCTTGACCCGGATTTTCGAAATAGCAATTTGGGCCGAGCCTGGTCCTACTGCCTTAAATGGTATTTGAAATACAAGAAAAAATTCACTTGAAAACTTAAATTTTGCAAATGACAAAAAACATTATCTCTAAATTTAATCAGCACTGCATTTTTGGTGGTGCAATACTTCTAGCGTCAAAATTTTGTCTTTTAAAAACTCCCACTTACTCCAGTAGTTTTGTAGAGCATGTAAAAATACATATACAAATTAAAATAAGCACAAATTTCATTTCATATAGAAATAATTTTTAGGGTCTGTTTGAATAAGAATAACAAAATATAAATCCTCTTTTTGTCGTTCCCTTTTCTTAAGGTTTTGCTTACATGCAAACGGCTAATTGCAATAATCGATTTCAATTAAAAATTGGTAGTTAAGTTTGGCCATGCCCAATAAAACAAAAAAATATCTGAAGATTACTCATATTAGTTGTTATTTATGCTAACAGTAGCCATTGTCTCACTTAACATTACAATACTATCAATGGCAACAATTTTATATGTTATCCACATACGTCTAAGCTAAAGATTAGAATGTAAGCAGTTTCATTTATAAAAAGAGGAGACACACCGCATTTATATTGTGAACTCTGATTTTTGAAATTGTATATTTTGTGAGGTAAAAGCGTTTAACAACTTTAAGAAAAAATCACCAAAAAGTTAAAAAAATTTCTAAGCAATTTAAAGTTAATCAATACAAAAATTTATAAAAATTTAGAAAATTTTTGTTTTCATTGATAACATTTGTGAAAATGCACATTCACTATTTGGTAGCCAAACACAGCAATCATTTACAGGAGGGGGATTTGAACTGCCTAGACCTCAGGCCTACGGCCCTTTATTATACGTTTATTGTATTAAGGTTAACAATACAATTTGAATTTCATAAGAATTGAAATAGCATTCACGCACAAAAGCGGAATACAATTCACATATTAAACAATAAATTATGCAAATTATCCAATCAAATTCATAGTGTAATGGCTATTTGCCCCTATGAGATAAAAGAGACTATCAGTGACGTGAAAGAAAAAAATTTGGGCTGAATAATTGGCATTTTGAAATGGGTCAGGCTGGACTTGGGCATAAGATGTATTGGGCTGGTCCGGTCTTGATCCTAAATAACCGGCCCAATTCCAACTCTGGGTTGTATATACAACACGAAAAGAATTAACCGTAAGACGAACCCCTGAGTAACACCAAAAGGAACAGCCTAAAACGTTAATTTTGACTCGATGCCTCCTTCTAGATAAATAGTCATTGAGCCAACTCAGCGCAAATCCACCAGTTCCGAACATATTTCCGAGACGATCAAGCAATATTTCAAAATCAATTGTATCAAATGCTGATGACAAATCTAATACAATAAGCATGACGCATTCGAGATTTGCCATGGAAATTAGTATAGTATTCGAGATTATGAAAGACAGGGTTCACAATAACAATATTCCAAGTCAATTCAAGGTGTTCCACCAATAGACTGCGAACAACTCTTTCAATTAGTTTTGATAATGAAGTGATAGTACTGATTGGTTAGTAAATGAAATTGTCAAGTGCAAAAATTATTTCGACGAGAATATTATGTAATCCCAAATAGCAACTTTGCTGCTTCTCTGAGCCTTTTTTGTAGTTTTAGGAATTGTATATTTACCAAACGATGACAATTTTGGACATTAATAACTTGTGTATTTCATAAGGAATTATTTGCCCCACTATAAATTTCTCATAATTGAATATTTAAATTTTATATTCTACAGTTTTGTAAATATAATTACTACTACTTGCTTACTAATGAAACAGAAAAATACTGGTCCATTCCTGGATTGTAGCAATCGTATCCTTTGATTTAATTTGCTATTAGTTGATGTATTTCCTCTTGCTAAAATTGATTATAAACCATTTCTATAGTATGGTATTCACTGATAATAAATTACAAATGTCAATAGGCATGTATGTTTTGGTAGATGGATTTGTAAAAAATAAATTTTAATTTTTTTNCCCCCGCCCTTATTGTCTGAGCAATAGCTTTGGAGAGAATTTCAAAGTTTTTCAAAACAAGGATATTTGTTACAAAAATAATGAAGATTTTCCCGCATTTGATGCACAAAGAAATTTTAACACAGGTTTTTACAGGCCAGAGGTGCACATTTTGACATGGATGTGTTAATATCCACGTATTTCCCAATTTTTTAATAAGATTCATAAAACATGCTTGAAAATTTGATCAAAACCAAATGAAAACAAATAGCTGCACTAATTATTTGTCAATCTCGTCGGGCATAGCTCTAGGGGGTTGCAAACGAAAGCTCAGGCCCGTAGCCAGCATAATCACCTAAGGAGGGTTCGATGCGCATTTAGAAGGGGTTAATTGGAATTTCTACTCTCTTTATAACATAAACTAAAATTTTACCAAGTCTGTACACCATTTTATTTTTGTTGCATCCATGGGCGTACGCAGGTTTTCTAATTTGTGAGGTCATCTAGTAGAGTAATCAATTGAATTAACAAAATTTTTTTACATGCTGACTTTGCTTTTAGCTTTGTTGTCTAGGAGGGGTTGCGTGATCCCTCCTAACCCCCGTGGCTACGGGCCTGGGAAAGCTTGAAAACCCAGCTCATCTAGAATCGTTCAGTCTTCTTGCCAGTGTTATTGCGTGTTTGACACTGTGGTATTAGAAGAAGAAGAAGAAAAATATATATTCAGAAATTGTTTTAACAATAAATAGAAATACTGATAAATTCTGAAAGAGTCTAGAAAGTAATACAAAATTTAACAAAAAAAGAAAACAACGAATACTTACAAGCAAAAAGTGGTTAACTTGGGATTATAAAATTTTAACCTCGCCATTTCAGTTTTTTTATATTATNGCTCATCAAAATTTAGATTTATGTCAAAAATTATTCCGAGGTACTTAAAAGACTCAACCTGATTTATTTGAATGCCGTTGAAATTAAGTTTGTATTTTGAAGTATCAGTAGAGATTTAATTTTTTGTAGTAAGATACTGCTGTCTATGGAATCGAAAGCTTTCAAGAGGTCTAAGCAAGAAATTGCTGAGTATTCATTACCATTTATTGTTGATCGCCATTTTTCTGTAGCTTGTATTAAAGCATCGCTCGTAGAAATACCTTTACGAAAACCATATTGTGTTTTGGAGTAGAGATCATGTTTACAAAGATGCTCGTTAATTTGATTAAAAAGACTTCATTAAAAAATTTTGCTGATTGGAGAAGTGATCGAAATGGGTCTATAATTTTCGCAATCTTCGGGATCATTTCTTTTAAATAATGGTGTNCGTCGCTCGTAGAAATACCTTTACGAAAACCATATTGTGTTTTGGAGTAGAGATCATGTTTACAAAGATGCTCGTTAATTTAATTAAAAAGAATTCGTTCAAAAATTTTGCTGATTGGAGAAGTGATCGAAATGGGTCTATAATTTTCGCAATTTTCGGGATCATTTCTTTTAAATAATGGTGTTATATTTGCCAATTTTAATTCATCTGGAAAAAGGAGTGTTTTATACAATTATTTAAAATGTAGCATATTGGTTCAGCTATTAAGTCACCTGAGAGGTTTAGGAACCACGTTGGTATTAGAGAGGGTCCACTGGATTTATTTTTTAAACATTGTATCGACTTTATGATTTCATATTTTGTTGCAAAACGAAAAGAGAAAGAGATTGGAGTTCCTTTGGGTTTATCAATGCAAAAAGGCACATTCATACCGTTGTAGTTTCCGAAATTTAGGAAAACTTCATTGAAAATATTGCAGATTTCATTCTTATTTGTAATGGATTTATCTTTATAGTATATTCTTTCGCATGTTTTTTCTATTTAGCAAATTGTTAACAAATTCCCACTAATTTTTTGGGAAGAAAGACTTTGATACTGAAAACGGGAATAATTATTACTTGCTTTCCTTATAGCAATATTACATAAATTTCGTGCAGATTTATAAGCATTATGATTTTACAGTGTTTTTTCCATTTTTGTTTCTTTATTTGGATTAAATCGATGCATTTAGAATCAATCCATGGCTTTGAAACATTATTTTGAGTTTTTTTGGCATATTCGGATGAAAGAATATATTTTTCTGGGCAGCATATATCCAAATAGAAAAGTAANTTAGGAAAACTTCATTGAAAATATTGCAGATTTCATTCTTATTTGTAATGGATTTATCTTTATAGTATATTCTTTCGCATGTTTTTTCTATTTAGCAAATTGTTAACAAATTCCCACTAATTTTTTGGGAAGAAAGACTTTGATACTGAAAACGGGAATAATTATTACTTGCTTTCCTTATAGCAATATTACATAAATTTCGTGCAGATTTATAAGCATTATGATTTTCCAGTGTTTGGGAATTTAAGTATTTTTTCCATTTCTGTTTCTTTATTTGGATTAAATCGATGCATTTAGAATCAATCCATGGCTTTGAAACATTATTTTGAGTTTTTTTGGCATATTCGGATGAAAGAATATATTTTTCTGGGCAGCATATATCCAAGTAGAAAAGTAAAGTTTTTGTAAAATGTGATAGCATTTCATTAGGTGTTAATGATGAATATATCGAATTCCAGTTTTCGATTTTTAAATACTATCGAAGTTTTTCGACATTTTCTGTTGATTTTTCTCGTATTTTTATCCAAGATTTAGAGGGTTTACAAACTTTTAGAATATTCGAATAAGTAGCTATAAGGCAGTGATCTGAATATGGAAATTCAAAACAAAAATAATTATAAGACGAAGCATTTTCTGATTCCCCTTTGGGTAATTATAACCAAATTTGTGAAATAGAAAAAATAAAATGAATGATTTAATTGTTATCTTTAATATGGAAGTTCTCAATAAAAATATACTGTACTAACACAAATCAACTTTATTAAGTCATCTTTGATTTATTATATTATTACTGACATCTCAAGTATGAATACACATGACATTTTTATTACATTTTTTT
>CABFPE010000903.1:195408-207377 GCA_900660155.1 Hofstenia miamia | reverse complement strand
CTCCTCTAGTCTAGGTGATAGTAGGTATTAGGTATAAGGATGAGTATGGTTAGGAAGCGCGGTTTGCATGTAGCTATAATAATTGCATTTTCTCTAGTCTAAAATGAGCTGAGACATTAGGTATTGGAAATGGTTCATCGCTTCGGCCAGAGGCCTGATTCTGTAAGAAGAAGTTTGGAATTAACTTATTCTCTGAATACTGATTAACCTTGGAATGAAAATGCTCTTGTTATCTCATTAGATAGATTACACAATAACTAGTAGTTCCCTCGGTTATGTTTAATATATCTAAAGATGGAATGCTTGCTGAGTGTTGCACGTGCTTCTACCACAAGACAAGCATTCTACACTAGGATTAAAATTCCAAATGGCTGCAGCTTAAGTAAGTCTCATTTTTTTAATTCACACTAAAAAGTCTTAAGCATGGCACAGTATGAATTTCCTGAAATATTGTTTTAGCACTGCACATTTTCACATTCTCTCTTAAGCACAGATCACTTCAATGTTTAACTTTTTAATCTAGCACATTCTTTCTCAATCAAATCAATTATCAAAACAAGCATTTTGTGTCCTACCACTAAGGAATTATATGATCCACAGCATAGCACATTAAGTAATTTTCTTTCTATTCCAATGAAGTGAATTAATCATTGATATTTTCACTGCTATGACTTTTCCCATAAGATGAAACCCAAGAAGGACATAGGCAAAAACTTTTGGTCCAAGTTTTGCTCAGCCTAGCACAAATTCTGCACAACATATTTAAATCATTACCAATTGAGGGCATTGTAGTCCCATTTTTAGGATCCTTAACATTTCTTTAATTTTATGATTTGCTATGCAAAATTTGTGTGCATTAGTAAACTAATGAGATTAGATTATACATGTTCTTACAGTAAAACCACTTCTAGACAAATTCACTTTTGTTCACAAAACAGATGGGCACTTGCTTGGAGTATGTTTTTTTACCTCAGTTGAAGCTCTGATAATCTGAATACAGGTCACTAACACCTTGGAAAGGCAATCCTGATATCAAACTCAAGATTACTTGCATTGTTTCTTGATATGGAAGGATTTTGCTTTTCTAAGAGACTTTCAACAACAATTAGTACCTCTTAATGGAGCACTGAGAGCTCTTAATTATGTTCCTATGCATGTTTACAATATTGAATGAATAAAAAGTTGAAGTTTTTGAATAATTGATCATTTACTTTCTTCAAACTATGGTTTTGGAGCTACCTAAAAAAAGTTGTTACAAATCAAATCTTGCTACTATGTCACCCTGCTACTATGCCACTCTCACTATTATGCCACTTTTCCTTGGTCCCAATGATTTGTACATAGAAAAATGAATTTATTATGCCACAACCTAAGCTCACTACTATGCCACCATGTAAAAATGGATATAGACAATAGATAAGCCTTTTTAGTAGCAAATGCTAAGCTTTGTCTACTTAGGTGTAATACAAAATATCTTACTAGACATTAATTTCAGAGGTGTCAATAGAATTGTTTGCAGATTGTTTGAATATCAAAACAATAGTCAGTTTTATTGTTTACACAATTAGCTGTTCAGTGAGATTATTGCTGTCCTTCAATGCAGCATGCTCAAGTTCTCATTGCTTGAAACTCTGCACACTGTTCAGCATGCTTGAGATAAGGTCACTGAGAAAATGATCAGGAAATGTTTCATGATGGCCAAGTTTGATGAAGTCCAAGAAGAGATCCAAACTCAGTCAGATGATTCTGAACTGCTTGAGATCTGGAAATCTCTGCCCACTGAGGAAAAACTTCATGTGAATGAGCAGATTTAATTGCCTAACTTTCTAGAAGATGACTTGCTTCTCACAACTGGCACATATTTCACAATGGAGGAAATTGCAATGTAATGAGCAGGTAAAAAGTGAAGAAGATGAAGTAATGGTCATGGAATAAATTGCTCTGCTCATGGAAGCCCAGCATGCATGGAATACTGTCTAGAAATTCATGCAGTCAAGAAGTGGGAAGCCTAGTATAGTGCAAGCTTGTGATCAGCTGGATAATGAGATACATGAATTATGATAAAAGAATATGTGTCAACTGATGATTTTGGACAGTTTTGGTCTGAAATGATGTACATGTACATGTATCTTAAAAAATAAAAATGTTCTAAAAGTATAGAATATAACTATTACACACATGTACAATACAAACTCTCATTTTAAAAATCTAGAATAAACCTGCTGTTACAAACTCTTGTTACTAAGGCACTCTCACTACTATGCCACTTTCAAAATGTAAAGGGAAATGAAGATGAGAGATGAAAAAGCAAAAACTGCCAGTGATTTTAATACTAAATAATGATCAGAATATAGAAATCAATGTAATTGACATGTAGATTAGTGTCATAATTATAATGGGTATAATTGATACTGGTGCAGGGTCTTCAGTAGTACTAAACTGGAATATAGATGTGAACAACCCAAACCACAAAATATTAAATTTATAAATGCATCCAGATACAACATGGACACAAAAGGTAAATTAACCAAAGTACTCATATTGATAAAAATAATAAATTGACATCATTGTAATTGATACAAAAAATACATTCACTTTTACATAAATTAATACTAAGGGAAAAATTCTTGGTAAAAAATTCATGTGTGATAAACTTTGAAAAAACACCATTATTTTGAATGAAGAAATGAAGAAAGTTGAAAGAGGTGAAAAGATGGAATTCAAATTGAAAAAAAATGTTAAGTTGGAGCCACATCAATGGTAAATGACACAAATTGAATACACAGGCAACCCAATTGAAAAACATGATTGCTTTGTGTACCTGGGAAAATAAAAAACATAAAAATCACCCAAATAAATTGCAGACATTGCAAGAAACAAAACACATGATCATGCAAATGCAAAACTCCAAATTTAGAGTCATGATTTGTCCTGTCACCACAAAAACACTTTGCACATAACAAAAGAAAGCAATAGAAAATATAAATAATCAAGTGATCATCTACACACATAAAGCTATCAATTCAAGAAGGTAAATCAATGAAAATGGAAAGAATTGATTACTCTTACCTTAGTAATTCACAATTTTCTCAGAAAAGTGTTGCAACAGAACAGCAATGTCTTCAACTTCAGCAAAGTATGTACTGGAAAAGCAAATGCAGAACAACACAAAATCATTATAGCATATAATGAAATAACATGCAAACAAGTTAGATGATTACAAGAAAACATGAAGCCTAAATATTTCTAGGCTATTAAAGAATTATCTGATAATAAAATCATTTGGCAAAGTGAAACCCTCTATGCATAAATAGTACCTGTAAAACAAGCAAGAAATTCCACCTATGCATAGATTTTCAAAAACTGAATGAAATTACTAAAAATAGACATCTATCTGCTTCCTAGAATAGATTATTTATCATATGATGTGAGCCAAAACAAATTATTCATTTATGTTAGAACTTTGTAAAACATACTGCCAAGTGCAGAATCTGTACTAGATGGTAATATGAGTGGATTAAATCAGGCAATGCCCAAACTATTGCAGTGTTACCAGAATTGCTTTAATTGAATTGGGGAACCTGAGTACTACTCATGAGCTCTGACATTTATCTATTTATAATCAATTTGCACAAATAGATAAACAACTAGCATGTATGTGTTTTTGATTTCAAAATTGTTTATGTTCCTTTTTCTGCTAATTTGTTCAATTGTCATTATTAAATTAGCTGTTGTGGTTTTGTCTGACTGTTTTTGTCAAACAATTTGCCAACAACCAGTAATTTGTGACTGCACTTAAAATTGTTTTACAAATTATAATATAGAATAAATGTGTTCTTACATGGAATATAATTAAATCAACGTTTGTTAATAGTCTTAGTTTGTTTTTCTTTTATTGTATTCCTTTGTTACTGCCATACAAGGTCCTATGTGAGCAAAAGATCTTAAAACAACTAAATTTATAACACCTCACAGATTATACCAATCAGAATACATTTGGCAACCCTTCAATGCTATATAATGTGGAATTTGCATAAAATCAGCAAAGGTCCTATCAAATGAGGGATTCAAGTTGAGCATAGATTTTCTGAAGCTAGAGTTAATAATTAACTCCTCTTAGCTGTAGATCCATTCCTAATAAAAGTAAGCAGGAGATCCAACATGGAAAGTGGCCATGTTCAGCCAACCTGAAACTGAGAACTTAGTGAAAGAGTTGTATAAGAGTAAAGCCTTAACTAAAAGATGTAGAAAGAGAAATCCTAATTGTTTTTGGGTGCAGTTTGTGAAACCCTATGTTAAAAATAAAACCATCCCTTAACTCATGCAATTTAGGTGTTAGCAATAAAAACAATATTAATGAATGAATTGCACAACAGTAAAAAACCCTTTTGTACACATAGTCCTAATTGTTAAAGGATATAGTAGCCAAGCTGTACCACTACTAGGTGCATTTCAATATAGTAGAGATGGTTTAGAAAAACATCAATTTCATTAAAGTATAGTCAAAGATAAAATGCAAGCAAGGCTAGTAGAAAAATAAACAATAGCATACAACTGCTAATATTAGTAAATAGAAAAAGGTTCTGCACAGTAACCTTTACACTACAACAAATAGAAATTACTGTGTAATTATGGCAGAAATACTTAAACTAATATTGCACAGTTTATTCAAAATCAAATTTGTCCAAATAATAAAATTAAGCATTGTAAATTATTAAGTCCATAATACTAATGTTGAATTGACTGCAATTGTGCCGCAATAACAAAAGTATTAAGTGGCTCAAAATACTAAGTAGTGTTAAGTACAACTTAATAAATTCTATGATTAGAAATAACATGCTGAAATCTAAATGCCTGCATTAACTTAGATAGACTAAAAGTATGAAACTAATGTACCATCTGCTACCAAGCTTTAACAGGGAGTAAATTATTCTTTTAAATCATTGTTCCTCATTATATGCAGGTAGGGATGCACTGATGTTAACTTTTTAATCTAACATGAGATACATTATCATTAACCTTTGTTTAACTTAAAGTAACATGATACTGTTTAGGTATACCACTATTGCAGTTCTTCTCTGTGATTTGGCTATGGCCTCTGGCCAACTCTGACCTCTGAATCAATCCACATGTGCCTCCATTCATGATTGAGTAGCTCCAAGTCTCAGCTCATTGAAGTATTTATGTGTTCCCTCTCCTAACTCAGTGCAGCTCTCAATGCTGTTTGTTACTGACTTAAACTCAGTTTGTAATGTGTAATTATGATACTTCATAACCTGGGAATGTCACTAGCTGCTTAATAAATATTACTTCAGCCATTACTGAAAACTATTGGCTTTAATTAATATAATTAGATAAAGTAAATAATCCCTTGCAGCTTCTTACCTTACATTTAAATAACAGTACATGCTCAGTCTATTTATCAGTCTATTTATAGGTCACCTAATTTTTTAGTGTAATACAGATATAACCTATGGTAGGCTATCCAGCCTTATCTTTGATATCAATTATTTAATACATGCAAACAAATGAATTGATAGTCTGCTAAATGGAGGAAAACTCCTATTTGTACACCTAACCTAAATGCAGGTTCATGGCTTAGATCAAGGACCCTCAAATCACTCCTAATATGTGCCCAAGCCACTACTACTGCATTTACCATTTAGCTTCACAATGATTAATAATAAGCAAACCAAGTTAAATCTAAGAATAAGATTTCCAAAGAATTTACTTCAACAGTTTTCCAAATTGAATTCCACTCTATTTATACTATAATTAAAAAAGTACCTGTCATTTGAAATTTGAATTTAGTTTGTATGCCAAAAATGGCTAAAAATAATGTTTAGTCAAATTATTCATTGACAAGTACTAATTTGCTATTTTGTTTCTTAGTTGCATTTACAAAAATAATGATGATAATTAAACTTAAATTGTTTTTAATCAATAAATCATAATTCAATTTTAATACTGACTAATCATCTGATCTTCTCTTCTTGGCAGCATTATTTTTTGGATTATGCTACACTAAACTTTATCTTGCTGTGCACACTTTGTGTTACACAAATTCTACATATGTTACCCTCTTACCATGGCAGCTAAATTCCTGAGTAATATATTTTCAGGGAACTATGGGACAAAGTTTATGGGAACAAAGAAGTGAATTATTGTGATGATTTTTAAATTAAATATCTTAAGGCAAAATTCAGTCTATCAAGTTTTGAGAATAATGGGAACACATTGCTAGAGTCTGGCCTCTCTAGAAAATCAGAGCCTAGTTGATTAGTTGATATGACTAAGGATAATAGTTTTTATTCTAGTGAAACCACTTCTACACATATTCCAAGTAAAGCATCAAATTATAACCAGAATACATAATCAGATGTTGATGCAATTAGGATTATCTCATTACTAAGGTGACACAACATCATTCTAATCAGAGTAGAAATCATGGACACATAGAGGACATGACAATAACTCTTATCAATAGTTTATACCTCATTTGATGATGTATTGTGAAAAAAAATCACCTTTTCACATATCTTGGTGAAAAATATTTATAAAAAATGTTTCTTTCAGATTCCACTAGCAAAATCATCTATTCTACATTTATATCTGTTTACAGCCACATAAATTATTGCCTTTGTGTATATCTCTGTTCTTCAATTTAATACCAGTTTCCTCTGAATATCTGTAGGAACTGACATCTGGAATTTTCAGAGACTTCATGTAAGAAGGGTTGTGTCTTTGATAGCAGATGATTTTTATCAGAGGTGAATTTGAACCATAGCTGTTACACACTTGGGTTAGAACATTGTGTGGCATAATAAAAAAAATCAAACAAAAAAAAGAGAAAAAAGAAAATAATTTTTTATTTATATTTTTCTACAATTATGCAAATAGTAAATTTTGATAGATTCAAAAAATGTGCAAAAATTAGCTAAAAATTCTATCAGTTTGTCCTAATCAGGAAAGTATGAAACAGCTTGTCTAAGTTCATTGGCATGTTGTGGGAATAAGCAATAGTCCACATGTGCCAAGAATAAACAACTACAAGTACATGTTACAGTTGTTTGCAAATTTTGATATAAATATTACCTTCAAATTAAATTTGATCAACAAAGTAAAACTACATTGGATTATTTTGAATGATATTAGGTTTGCTTATTAATTATTGAAAAGCAATATGTCAAAGCACATGAGTAGCATTCAGGACTTCACAAAGACATTTAACTGACATTGCATAGGCTGCTCATCTTCAGAGAAGATATCCTGCTAATGAAAATGTGCTTATTGGTTTTTTACATGATTAAACATTTTACACTGCTTAGCCTTCCTACTATTTTAACTGACTAGTTAACTAATTTGTCTAAATAGCTGAACAGTGAACTTTAGACTAACCCATTTTTGGGTTAGATCTAAATTACAAGGGAATAATTCTCATTACACATATTAGGTGGCTATGATCACCCTCTTAAATGTTATCTTATTTATCTATAGGAATTAGCCAGAACTTATGCTTCTGTTGACTACATTGATTTTCTATATATATTCAGGTAAATGTAGTTATTTACAGGAAGGTTTATTTATATGTAGGTGCTATAATAAGCTTTTGATGTCAGGTTGCAGAGTCTAATTTTTTAAGCAGCATAACAAGTGCAGTAAATTTACAAACTAGAAAACCATTCAGAGAGTGCAGACCTGCACCACAAAGCTTGTGTCCCCTGGATCAGCACCAAAATTTAATGTATTCCTTCTTGAGCAGAGATGCACCTCTGTTGAAAATTTGAGGTCAATCCATATATTACATTTTCCATAAAGTTGCTAACAAACAAACCAATGCTACCAAAAACATAACCTCCTTGGCAGGGGTAATTAAATTTGTGTTAAACATTTACATGTAAACAACATTAAGGAACAGCACACTAATTGTCCACTGAGAAACACCAGAAACTGAAACCATGATAACTCAGTGATCTGCAACTACTACTGGTTTTTCCTCCTCTGCTTTGGTCCCATTTCAAGCTCAGGGGCTGTATATTTGTCTTAATGAGCATAAATAAATATTCATAAGTCACAGTTAGCATTAGACAGTTCAAAGTGTAAAGTTAGAATTATACCCATTGGAAACTAAAGTATTTATAAGTCAAAGAAAATAAAGCTTCCTAAGGTCAGATGCATTCTAGTGGGGATTCTAAAATTTAAATCTGTGAGAGATAATAATATGAAAATCTTAGTTACAAAGACAGCTTATGTCAAATAAGAAGAATGATTTTTGCTTGGCATTACTGTGCAAGTACACTGCCAATAAGTAGTCTCCACTTTCTTCAGTTGCACCATTTGAACTTTTAGTTCAATGAGATCTTTTACATTGGATTTTAAACCTATTTCACTTTGTATTCTCTCACTATGCCTAACCATTGTTGTCTCCAGTAGAGGATGCTATCAAAGACTTATAGAAAAGTGCAAATTTGGAAATCAGAGTTGAAATCCAACATTGCTAAGCATAGTCTGCTATAAGATCACCTGCTTCTTTGACTATGCCAAAACAATTCAATCACCTTATTCTAACTGTTGATGCCTCACCAATTAATAAAGGCTTAGGGGCAAATTTTTTGTTAATCAGGTTGGTAAATGGCTATTAGCTCAATCAGCATTGATCTCAGCCTCATTGCCAGGTCAGGTATTTTTTGTTGACAACCTCCATCTGATTTGCCAAACTGTCTGTGTAGTACATGATGTTCATTTATCTTTTAAAACTGTTTTTTCATGCTTGATGAAATATTCATTTGTCAAAAAAGAACCTCTGCTAACCAAATAACAATGACATTTTCTCCCACATGGTGTTATTTTTGGATTTGGATACATTAAAGTATAAATTCAACGTCTGTGATCAATAAAAGCATCCAGAGTTGCCAAAATGAGATCTAATAGCTGAAAAAATTATAAGCTTCTACAGAATGCTGAAAATACCCCTAATTTGAAGGATTAATTTTAATGTCAATGATTTTACATCACTTAAATTTATAACAGAGCTAAAAATTATTCTTTAGTTATAAAATCTAAGGTCCACAATTCATTTGGAAATTGATTTGGGATTTTTTACAAATTAACAGAGTAACAACATGCAAGAGATAGATACATTATAACCAAAATTGCTGTTCTATTGTTCAAAAATAAAAAGGTAAATTTATGTCACATCAGTAAATAATGCATCTTTCTCATCTTTGCCCAGCAGTACTATGCTTGCAATTAAACTAAATTCACTACTAGGAATTGTGAACTCCACTAATTAAAATTAAGATAGTTCTTTTGTTAATGATTAACTCCTACTAGAGATGGAAGAAATAAAAGAAGATGATAATGCCATTGTAGGAGAAACTTTGATGTGAAGAATATTGATATTGGGTCAAACATTAACCATCCATAAGATTATTTCATCTTTCCATTTGGCTAAGAAGTGTGCTATATGAGATGGATAATGAGTGTTGATATAATAGATGTAAGTTTATTGTGGCATAATCAGCAAGAAGGTGATAAAAAAGAAAAGAAATTAAATACTTTTTGTGATTTAAGTTGATTAATTTTGTTTATGTTTTATATCAATTTTCTACTTTTGTAAACTAAGTGATAATATGGTAATAGTGCCTGTCAGCAAAAGTGTTAGACAAAAAGTATCAACTAAAATACTTAGCTGAATTAATAACTCATTGCATAAAAATTGGCAGACAAATCTTGTATTGTAAAAACAAAATCAACTAGAAACAGGTACATTTTGTTTGTTTATACAATTGTAATATATAAATAGCTTACATGGAAGGAAAAGTTGATAAATTAATGTAGTCACTCAGGGCCCTTATTTTTACTTTATTAAAATAATGGCACTCTCTTTTCATTAATTTGTTGCTAATCTTTAATTTAATTTAGTGATTTTAATGATTTTAGTGTTTTTGAACTTAAGTTTTGAATTAGTTATTAATTGTCCCCTTGATCAAGTTGAATGTGTAATTGCTTGTTACAATTGCAAGGGAATTTGAGTGAATTTGTAAAACAGTAAATATTTACCTTGTTCTTGTATAAAAGTAGGGAAATCATTGTAGCAAGTGTCAAATAAATTTTGTCTTGCTGGATACCATTTGCTTTTTCTTATATTAAATATCTCTAACCCTTTTTAGCTATGGTATTGATTTAATAAGAATACACTTTTAAGATCCAGTGATAATGTGGGAGGAACTCTGCTGTGCCTGGGGCAACAACTTACTCCTGGAAAGATGGTAGCCCATATTGTGGTCACTTTAGGGCTAAGCATACATATAGGGAATAACAACTATTAACATCAATTGATTTGTACATGCATTTAAGAACAACACAATGCAAATATAATATGCCACTGGTGAACAAGAATACATGGCAATTACATGTGATTATATATTATTAAATGAGCTGAGATAAGAAGAACACTGAGCTAAATTTTGTTTATTGAGCTAGAAATTAATACTAGAGACATGCAATTTGCACCTTGGTGAGTAAGGATGGTTTCTCATGATTAGGCAACCTTCAGTCAGTACTATGTGTTATCCAGTGCCACTTGAGCTGTTAGATGCGCCCAGTGATTCCACATTAAATAATTTAACTTTGCTATTTGTATCAGGTTTGATTCTGTAATGAAAAGAGAAAGCTAAATATTCAATTACACAAGTTGTATTCAGGGACCCTGTGGTACATTTACTGGCATTCAAGTGGCTGCCATCAACATTCTGAAATATTTATCAGCTTCTACTGTAGCATAATCCAAAGTATAAGCTGCTAATGAAGAAAGAAGATCAGATGATTACTTGAAACTAAGATCAAATTATGATTATTAATTAAAAAACAATTTAAGTTTAATTATCAGATTATCTTTGTAAATGCAACTAAGTATTAATATTGCAAATTAGTAATTGTCGTCAAATTTGACCAAATGAAGGGGGGAATTCACTTCCATTATTTTTAGCCATTTTTGGCAGATGATACAAATTTGAATTTTGAACAACAGGTACTTTTTGAAAGTTAACTATAAATATGTGAGAGATCATTTTGGAAATTGTTGAAGTAAATTCTTTGAAAATCTTATCTTTAGATTTTATATCAGTTTGCTTATTTATACAGAATTTCAAGCTAAGCAGCAAATGCAGTAGTAGTGGTTTGGGCACACATTAGGAGCAACTTGAGGGTCCTTGATTCAAACCATGAACCTGCATTTATGTTAGGTATATGAATAGAAGTTTTTCCCTGTTTAGCTGGCTACCAATTCTTTCATTTACATCTAATAATTGATATTGGCAAAAGTGCTGGATAGCCTACAATAGGTTATACATATGTTATCTTATAGACTTAGGTGACCTATAATAGACTGATAAATAGACTGAGCATATATTATAGTTACTTAAATGTAAGGTAGGAAGCTGCAAGTTATTATGTAACTTATTTTAATTAACTCATTTAAAGCCAATAGTTTTTGGTAATGGCTAAAGTAATAATTATTAAGCAGCTAGTGACATTGCAATGTTTTGAAGTGACATAAATACACATTACAAATTGAGTTTAAGTCAGTTACAAATAGCATTGAGAACTACACTGAGTTAGGATAGGGAACACATAAGAACATCTTTGAGCTGAGGCTTGCAACCACTAGATCAGCAATGGAAACACAAGTGAGTTGATTCAGAGATCAGAGTTGGCCAGAGGCCATACTCAAATCACAGAGCAGAGCTATTGTAGAGTTGCTCAGGGAAATTTAGTGCTATTTATATCTTTTTATTTCGATCTAAATCAACTGTATTTTGACGTCACTATGACGTTCCTTTTTCGAGATTAGTTTTGTTGCTATCAGTTTTGTGTCCCCTTGTCAGTGCTTTGTTTTGCTCAAATTTAATTTACGAGGGAAAATTATTGCAGAAATGTTAAACCACGTTGAATATCGATTAGTGTAA
>CABFPE010000903.1:172425-189901 GCA_900660155.1 Hofstenia miamia | reverse complement strand
GATATTCAAGCCCAAGAGATAGAACAGCTGAAAGACAAACTCAGATCAACAGAACTGGACAGAGATGAAGGTCACAAAAATCAGAAATGAGAAATAGAGGATTTGAGACAGAAATTCAAAAAGCTATTAGAGAATGAGGAAGAAAACCCAAAGGTAACAGCAATGCACAAAATGATAATCAAACAGAGGGAAGAAAGGAGCTTACAAGCATCACCCACAAACTTTAAAAAACACTTCAGAGAGATAGAGGAAGAAAAAGAGGAAGAAGAGAAAAGAAAGATTTTTAATTAGATAATGAGAGAAGGTGACAAACCAACTCACAATTAGCAAACAAACAAATAGACAAAGAAAACCAGTATTTGAAAATTTGATGCTGCCAGAAAACAGTCATAATGACACAGTACCATGTAAGGCAACTCTGCCAAAATTCAATGGGAAGGTGGACAGCTATAACCCAACATTTCTTTAATGGCTGCAAAAGTTCAAGATTATGATGGTGGAGAGGAAAGTAAACTAAAGGGCAGCTGTTAGGTTCCCACTACATCTAACAGGGGTGGCCTTGCAACATTACTTGCTCCTGGATGCAGATACAAAACAAGACTATAAATTGCTAATCAGAGATTTCATAGATTACTATGAAAACAAAAGTTTAAAAAATCAATACCAAATCATATTAAATTCAACAAAGATGCAAAAGACAGATGATATCTGAAACTGGAAGTAACAAAGTAACAAAAAAGGACTCATATCCACTGCCCAGGATAGAGCACATGCTATATGAGGCAAGCAAACACAAGTACTTTACATCAATAGATCTATGCAAGGCGTATTGGCAAGTGAGAATGGAAGAGTAAGATATAGAAAAGACAGCATTCATAACTCCATACAGCCTGTACAAATGGATATATATAGCATTTGGACTATGTAATGTGCCCACAAAATTCCAAAGATATATAATGAAAGTGGTAAAAAACAAGAAACACAAGATGGAGGACAGTGTAAATGCATACATTGACAACATCATCATGACTAGTGACACCATCAAGGAACACCTGCAGAAACTGGAACAAACACTATCTATCCTGCAAAAAGCTGGCCTGAGAATTAATGGAAGTAAATGCAACATCTTAAAAGAAAAAATCATATTTCTAGGATGAGTAATCAAAAAAGGGCAGATATGTATGAAAGACAATGCAAAAGACATGATCAGGAGAATAGAGAAACCAAACAACAAGAAGGATATTCAAAGAATAATGGGTTTCTTCAATTATTATGGCACTTTTATCCCCAACTTCATAGGGAAGACTGCAAAGATGACATGACTGATAAGGAAGTCAGTACCATTTATATGGGCATGGCAGGAGCAGGAGGAGCTAGACAAGATAAAAGAAGAACTAGCAAAGTTGCCATCATTGAACACCCCCAACTACAATAAATCATTTATACTAGACTGTGATGGCAGCAAGGTAGTGATCAGAGCAATGCTGGGACAACTAAAGGATGGCACAGAGGTACCCATACAGTTCTTTAGTCACAAGTTGAAATCAAGTGAAGAGAACTTTGGGTCAACAAAATTAGAGATGCTGGCACTGATTGAGAGCATCAAGAAATTTAAGCACTTCTTAATAGGACAGCAGTTCAGGGTCTGTACTGACAACAGCATATTGGCATGGCTCAAAAAGTTTTCAGGTGACAAATCAGGAATAGTGTTGAGATGGATTGAATACCTAAACAAGTTCACTTTCACAATTGAACACTGAAGAGGAACACTGCATATGAACACTGACTTCTGGACCACACTTCCCAAGTATCAGAGAGACTCAACCAAGGAAGACAGAGAGAAGAAACAGTTTCAATTTCTACTACACACAGAGTATGAGGGGCTGTTAGAAATGAATGTTGATAAGAAGGGACAAGCACTGCTACCAACAAAAAGACGACGTAATATTAAGTGAAATCATAAAGAATTACAGGAACCAAGTGTGAAATTATCAAAGTTAACTGTGAGCTACTATGAAAGGTACAGATGGAGGAGGAACAGACTTCTATACATGGAAGGACAAAACAATAGGATTGCAATACTGGAGTACTATAAATGCAAACTAGTAAGGAAGATTCATGAGAAGGGCCACTTAGGCATCACACAAACAGAGAACATGTTCAATGCAAGGTTTTTCACAATGGCAATACAGAAGGTCACAGAAGAAATAATTAACAAATGTACAAAATGTCTCCTTCATAACAAACAACATTTTCCAACACAGAGAGCACCACTAAAAAAAATCATAGTGACACAACCCAATGAGATTGTACACATAGACCTAGAAATGTTGTCAAATGATGAGGAGGGATATCAGTACTTACTAGTGATGGTGGACAATTTCACCAAATATGCAAAGTTAATTCTAATGAAGAACACAATGGCCAAAACAACCACTGACATAGTAATGAAAGAATGGGTCTTGAAGCTCAGGCCAATAGAGATGATGATCACTAATAAGGGGCCACAATTTGAAAGCAACCTGTTCCAAGAGATGGCATGCTTACTGGAAGTAATGAACAAATGAACAACAGCATACCATCCACAGGCAAATGATGCATTGGAGCAACTGAATAGAACCTTGATAAAGTTAATTAGAGTCACAACTTCAAGAATAGGGGGTCACAAATGGAGAGAAGTAATTGAAATGATTGAGTATTTTTACAATACATCTGTACATTTGACAACTGGGATATAACCATTCAAGGCCATGTTTGGAAGAGAGGTGGTGACACCATTATCAATGCAATACTTTGCCTATAGCAGAAAGATGGACAACCAATATGTGGATCAACTGAGGAATTGGATAAAAGTGATACATGAGACAATGTGTCATAACACAAAGAAATTTGCTGTGAGACAACAGTGCAACTACAATAAAAAAATTTATGGTCATGCACATAAAATAGGTGACACAGTTTATGCATTCACACCTATGAAATTAACAGACACAAAACAGGTCCAAAAGGTAAAAATGGTTTGGTCAGGTCCATATAAAATAATGCAAGTATTACCAAATAATGAGTACATGTTAAATAACAATAGATTATTGCATTTCCAGAACCTAAAACAGGTGACAGCAGATATCAAAGAATCAATATTAGATGAAAATGCCAAGTTTAAAATAATTTGCATTAATGGTAATGAGATTGTATACAATATGAGCGAATTAGATAGTCTACCAGAGGAAGGCTCTGATGAAGAATTCAAAGCAAATATCAGTAATGAAACTATACAAAAAAGAGTGCTGCCAAGGTGTGCAGCAAGAGGTCAATATATATATGACCCTGAGATATGGGATATATATTTATTGTCTGAATTTAGGAGAATTGAACAAGATGCAACAGCCATTGAGGAAGAGAGTGTGCTGAACCCAGAGACCCAAGGAGATGACAATGTCAAACCCACAGAGGAGAACACAAAGGAAATCTCAAACCAGACGTCCAATGGAAGACAGAAGGGATGAGAACCAACCCATGACTAATCAAAGGCACAGAGTGAGAAGGCATCCAAGTAGTCCCCAACACTGATTTGAGGGTAGGGAGACAAAAAGACATAATGCCTCTCCTGCTGGAGATCTGCACCACCAATTTGAGGGCAAGCAGAGAACCAGTGAACATCCCAGAGATCTGCACCACCAATTCCAGGGCAAGCAGAGAACTGGTGAAACACAGCACAACTTTCCTTCCAGTCCACTTTGCTGATTTGAGGGCAGTGTGATCATTGGAGTTCCAGGGGAAGGTGAAAGTGGGCAAAGATCTGTGCATATACAGAAGTGATTCAAGGACTACATATTGATGGAACCCACAACTGGTCAATTGCTGAAAGTGTCAACTGTGAGCCAATTCAAGGGCGACTCAGTGAAAACCATCAGCATAGACTCGCTTGACAGTGAGTCAAGCACCAGTAGACCACTACAGATTACACATCTACATGCCCCCTTAGAAAGCACATCAGAAAGAACAGTGTGCTCAAAAGATAGAGAGAAAAGGATGTCAAAAATAGATGGGGAAACTGTGCACCCCTACTTTATGGGAACAATGAAAATGAAAACAAATGCATACCAGAAACTGTCACCAGAAACAAAAAGTCACATTTGAAAGATAGTGAAGACAGAGGGCAGCAATTTACCCATAGTACTAGATGCACAGAAAAGACAGATGGTCAACACAATCATAAGCTATCAAAGAGAATTAGACAAAATGGTAGAATGACCATATATGCGCAGCACAGTTCATGTCACTTTTGATGACAACTTCACACTAGAAACATACATAGAACAGATTGTGAAGATACCAGAAATCAACATTGATAAGGACAATCTAATGATCATTCTCATCCTAAAAGAAAAAGAATACAACAAAAATTTGGAGAAACATTAGATCAAACTTTAAGAATGGCAAGAGTGCAGGGCATAAGAGTAGTAATCATCAGGAGAACAATGGTTGCAGAACTACCACCCTTCCTGAAAGAACTACAGATACAGGTTGAAAATGTGTTCCTATGGGAAAAAATAACAACAGAATCAAAGGTCATGGAACTAATTCACCTAGACTTGCAAATCCATTACTGAGTAGTCTATTGCAGACTGATGGTAGATCTGTGTATAGCCATTGATTTATTTAAACATGTAAAAACAATAGAAATGACAACACATGCAGAGGGTGTAGAAAAAGCAAATACACTATTCATCAAGTGCAGCCTCACACAAAGGCAAGAACACATTCAGAGGATACAACAGATATGGAATGAAATGAAGCTACAGAAGAAGACAAAAGAATAATGGCCAGAGATACATATAGAGGCCCCATCAAGAAAATACCATAAGACAGTTGAGGTAGTACTGTCAGAAATCAATAGAGCATATGAATTAAATTCAACAAAAGATTTCAAAAATATGCTATTCAAGGAAAAGAATGCCCCAGAGATCAGAACAGGAACAGGAATTGAGGCTACCAATTTCAAGAGCAGGACGCCACAAGTTAGCTAAGGTGAAGAAATACTAAATAGCTTTATCCCCAGTGAACACACAAACAAAAAATTCATTGCTGAAAGGGCACATTGAGAAGTTGACATCCCCAGACAAAATCAAGAAACCAATACAAAAAATCAAAAAGTTCATAGTAGATTAATTGTCAACAAAAGCCCACTAGGAAGAATGTCAATGGTGGACATAGTGAATAGAACAGGGATCATGCCAGAAGATATAACAGTATTTGATGAACCCATCAGAAAATACATGTCAGGTGCCACAGCTGAAATGTGACTAAGACAGGTTGAAACAGAACCCTGGATAACAACAAAGAAAATCATTAAACAAAAAATCATAGATACCAAAGAGATTGTAAACATGATGAAAAACAAAGAGATTCAACAAATGTTAGAATTGGGCATGAAGAGATACAAGAAAGAGAGCCCTTGCTGCACATTTGTGAAAATCATTAAGAGTGTGGAAATAATGTGAAGGGGAGGAATAACAGAACCTGTGGAAGTCTGAGAGATGACAATGAAAACACAGTAGGAGATGTTGGAGGAGGAAGTATTGTTAACATCAACACAACTGATACTATCACCAAAGACACAGCAACAAATAGACAGGATAAATATAGAGAAATGGGGAACCTCAACACCAGAACACATGATGGAATGGATTGACATGGACAACAAGAGATTCTTAGTCAAAATAAAAATAACTAAGGAAAAAGAAGAAATTCACTCTAGGAATTATCAGAATGTGAAGGAGGTGCAAAACAGTAGCATTGATGAAACTCATGTTCACAGAAGCATTCACAAAACCAAATTAGAAGAGATGCTAAGACCATGCAATCAGTTAGTGGTAGACATAGAATGCATTACATCAAAATTGGAAGTGAATGACAAGATCCAAATGAGAATGAGCAGGAGAGGCTTAATGCAAATATTCTGGGAAACACTAAAAGAAAGTAAGATGAACTATCCAGCCATGATTTGACTGGCAACAGCACCAACAACATCAGAAGATTATAGAGAGATAGAGCAACAAATAAGAACCAAGATCCTCATATGCACCCCACCACAAACAGAATCTATTCCTATGGTACTCTCATGATGGAGAATACCAAAAAATGTGAAGATCACCAAAACTTTCTTACATGAATACAATACTTATGTGAATATGGAAGATGAAGCAAAAGCAATAGTTGAAAGAGATGATTACAAAAGGATGAAAGAAATATTACTAAAAAATGATAATAAGGAAAGGGTATATGTTGAGGGAGTGATAACTCCTTACCAGCTATATACTCAAGGAAAACCAATTCATGAACAGTTAAAAGAACTCTGAGAAGAAATAGATAAACAAACAACAAAGGAGATCATGCTGTTTTCAGGAGCAAATGATGTAGTGTGGTTGGATTTATGGGATAAAGAGTACTGTTTTTATGATGTCACAAAAAGAGTAGAGATAGTGACAATGATGAGACTAAATAAGAATGATCCAATGACAATAACAGAAGAGGAAGTGAGAGACAACATAAGCTTCTTTTATAAGGACATGGCAAACACAAGGAGCCTCAGGAGGGTTTTTACATTCTTTTACCCAAATACAACAATACATGAAGAAATGGTGCACATGAGTAGAGCAGATGCACAGATGATGTTGATGATAGCAATAAAGGGGATCCATCTATACAAGAAATTCTATGAGATTTTCTCAGAAAAAATGAATGAACTCAGAGAAATCCCACCAATATCAGAGAATATTAAAGAGGCTAAATTCCTGTGATACCACAGTACAGTAACAATAGAGAGAGAAGCAGTACTTAAAATAACCAAACAACCAGAATTTGCAAAAACAAGCTAGAGTGATCCCCAAGAGGAAATGATAACTAAAAAAGCAGATGAGTTAGTCCATGGAGAATGCACAGTGCTAAAAATAACGCAAGCTGAGGAGGGCATGTAGCATAATCCAAAGCATAAGCTGCTAATGAAAAAAGAAGATCAGAAACTTGAGGGTCCTTGATTCAAACCATGAACCTGCATTTATGTTAGGTATATGAATAGAAGTTTTTCCCTGTTTAGCTGGCTACCAATTCTTTCATTTACATCTAATAATTGATATGTTGATTAATTTTGTTTATGTTTTATATCAATTTTCTACTTTTGTAAACTAAGTGATAATATGGTAATAGTGCCTGTCAGCAAAAGTGTTAGACAAAAAGTATCAACTAAAATACTTAGCTGAATTAATAACTCATTGCATAAAAATTGGCAGACAAATCTTGTATTGTAAAAACAAAATCAACTAGAAACAGGTACATTTTGTTTGTTTATACAATTGTAATATATAAATAGCTTACATGGAAGGAAAAGTTGATAAATTAATGTAGTCACTCAGGGCCCTTATTTTTACTTTATTAAAATAATGGCACTCTCTTTTCATTAATTTGTTGCTAATCTTTAATTTAATTTAGTGATTTTAATGATTTTAGTGTTTTTGAACTTAAGTTTTGAATTAGTTATTAATTGTCCCCTTGATCAAGTTGAATGTGTAATTGCTTGTTACAATTGCAAGGGAATTTGAGTGAATTTGTAAAACAGTAAATATTTACCTTGTTCTTGTATAAAAGTAGGGAAATCATTGTAGCAAGTGTCAAATAAATTTTGTCTTGCTGGATACCATTTGCTTTTTCTTATATTAAATATCTCTAACCCTTTTTAGCTATGGTATTGATTTAATAAGAATACACTTTTAAGATCCAGTGATAATGTGGGAGGAACTCTGCTGTGCCTGGGGCAACAACTTACTCCTGGAAAGATGGTAGCCCATATTGTGGTCACTTTAGGGCTAAGCATACATATAGGGAATAACAACTATTAACATCAATTGATTTGTACATGCATTTAAGAACAACACAATGCAAATATAATATGCCACTGGTGAACAAGAATACATGGCAATTACATGTGATTATATATTATTAAATGAGCTGAGATAAGAAGAACACTGAGCTAAATTTTGTTTATTCAGCTAGAAATTAATACTAGAGACATGCAATTTGCACCTTGGTGAGTAAGGATGGTTTCTCATGATTAGGCAACCTTCAGTCAGTACTATGAGTTATCCAGTGCCACTTGAGCTGTTAGATGCGCCCAGTGATTCCACATTAAATAATTTAACTTTGCTATTTGTATCAGGTTTGATTCTGTAATGAAAAGAGAAAGCTAAATATTCAATCACACAAGTTGTATTCAGGGAACCTGTGGTACATTTACTGGCATTCAAGTGGCTGAATTCAACATTCTGAAATATTTATCAGCTTCTACTGTAGCATATTCTTAAGTATAAGCTGCTAATGAAGAAAGAAGATCAGTTGATTACTTGAAACTAAGATCAAATTATGATTATTAATTAAAAAACAATTTAAGTTTAATTATCAGATTATCTTTGTAAATGCAACTAAGTATTAATATTGCAAATTAGTAATTGTTGTCAAATTTGACCAAATGAAGGGGTGAATTCACTTCCATTATTTTTAGCCATTTTTGGCAGATGATACAAATTTGAATTTTGAACAACAGGTACTTTTTGAAAGTTAACTACAAATATGCAAGAGATCATTTTGGAAATTGTTGAAGTAAATTCTTTGAAAATCTTATCTTTAGATTTTATATCAGTTTGCTTATTTATACAGAATTTCAAGCTAAGCAGCAAATGCAGTAGTAGTGGTTTGGGCACACATCAGGAGTGACTCAAAGGTCCTTGATCCAAACCATGAACCTGCATTTATGTTAGGTATATGAATAGGAGTTTTTCTCTGTTTAGCTGGTTACTGATTCTTTTGTTTACATGTACCTCTCATACTCCTGGTCAATCTGTTTCTGATGGTGATATTTCACAGAAATCTATTTCTGATGGTGATACTTCAAAGCAATCTGTTTTTGGTGATGATAATCATTTTGTTGGTGATATAGCTTTCATGACATATGATATATTGATCTAGTTACAAATATTCCATCAACGTCAATTACTGAAAACTTATTTTATCTGAAAAATATTACTGACCTCTTTCAACACCTCTGTCATCATTTAGTGATAGTAAAAGATGTCATTTTCCCATTAAACTGCTTGATGAATATTCTTACCTGAGGTACAGCAAAAGAAAATAATGGCATGTCTGTGGTGCTTGTGCAATTTTTTTGCCAGCTAAAAATTTGAAAAGCAAGAGATGTTTTGTGGTCACTCCAGTAAATGAATGGAAAAATTTGGGGAAACATCTTGCAAAGCATATGTCTAACAGATATCATGTTCATGCATTAGAGCTTTTGGAAGATACTAAGAGAATGTGCAACAATCTGAAATCACAAATACAAATTCAGCTTGATGCAGTTATGCAGGAACACATATGCTTTAATGAGCACATACTCTAAGATTGCATTGTTGAAGCAGTTCTATTTTTTGGGGAATCAAGGTCTTGAATTCCATCAAACATATGAAAAGACATCTGATATTAGTGTGAACCAAGGAAACATTCTTCCACTACTCCAGTTATTTGTAAAGCATAATCCTAAATTTTATGCAGCATCTCAATTCACCAAGGCTTAAGATTGCCACATATCTTTCTGGAACAGTTCAAAATGAGCTCATTCAGATCATTGGATATCACATGATTCAAGCAGATTTTCTATTGGAAAGAAGAAGTGCAAGGTTTTATACAATTTTGATAGATGAAGTATCATTGAACAAGAAAGAAAATGTTGTCATCACAATTTGTTTTGTTGACAATAATAATATCATTCAGGAAGAAGTTCTTTATGTTATTCAAACTGACAGAATCACAGGCTGTGCTCTATGCAATGTCACTAAGAAATGGTTGTTAGACCATAACTAAAGCTTGACAATCTATGTGGACAAGGATATGATGGTGCCAGCAACATGCAACATTGCTTGGCAAAGGCATTTTTGGTAGGGAACAGCCTAGCATTCTATGGACAGTGTCAGGGTCACTACTTGTATGTAGTAACTTCTCATAGCTGTGCCATTCCCCAAATTCATAATATCTTGGAAAAATTGAAGGCTATAACATTATAGATTAACAAATCTCCAAAGAGAGAACAGCAGCTAAATGAGATCATGAATAAAGAAGCCCTGGTTGCACACAAAAAGTGTCTATGGAGTATTTGCATCACAAGGTGGATAGAGATTATCAACAGCTATCATTACTTTTATGATGCACTATGCTACATTGTCATACTGTGTGAAGTTATCACTAATAAATTTCATCTTGATGCATTCACCAGGGCAGATGCATTCTCTTACAAAAACTGTCTAAAAAATTTTGAATTTCTTTATGATCTGTTAACAATAATGCAATTGGCGTCATATCTGATGACCAATTTCATTTCTTTACAAGGTTCAACACAGTATGTGGTTTCTGCATACAACAAAGGTCATGAAGTTATATATGAATTAAAGAGTAAATGTGATGCCCACCTCAAGCAACTATCAGATTCACTCTTTGAGCAAGTGGATAGATTTTCAGAAAACTTGGGCATGGATGCTACAACATCAAGAGCAGCATATCCTCAATTATACCATTAGAATACTTTTGCAGAAACACCAAATGAGTTCTGCAAATGCACCATTATAATTCCTTATTTGGATTATTTTATCTCAGACCTGAAGCTAATTTTTGGTCAGCAGTCAGGTCAGGCCATAAAACTTTTGCCTCTTGTATGTGAAAATGTGTCTAAAGCTTTGGTCTACAACATAATTGCAGGCCTAAAAGTTGTCATTGCATTTTACAAGAATGATTGTCCTCTACCAGGATTACTAAATAAAGAGATTATCCACTGGAAGATCCTTTGTAACAAGATGGAAGCTCCAAAACCAAGAACACTGCAAGCTTCAATATTGAAATGTGATAAACAGGCTCTTCTGAATGTACACAAAGTCTTACATATCAGGTGCACTCTTCCAGTGACATTGTGTGAATGTGAGCACTGTGCATCAGCACTTCACCATCTATCAAATTACATGAGAGCAAATATGAGTGATGATAAATTGAGAGCTCTTACTCTTATGCATGTACATAGTGATATGGTCAGATCATTGGATTAAAAGTAAATCACTCAATTTTTTATCAAACTTTATCCAAGACTAATGGAGCTGCCTTCCTTGATCATCTGATTTTTCTCAGGATCTTTTTATTGTAATAAAAATTTAAAAGCAATGGTCAATTTATCAGTTTTGAAGTTACCTGTTTTTATATATTTTTCATATTTAAGTAAAGCTATAGCAAGTTATAGGGGCTTGAATAATAATGTAGAGTCACTCTGGCCCTTATTTTTTGATTTTATTATTTGGCACTCTGAAAGTCTTTTTGACATCCTTATTTAATGATTAGGAGCTATCAATTTGTATCAATTGCTTAAATTCAATTTGTTCATATTTTTGAATGTAGTTATTTGATATTGTTATTATTTGTCCCCTCAGTTTAAAGTACATGTAATTGCTTGTTTAACTTTGCAAGGGAAATTGTGTTTGAAACTGTAAATAGTATCTATGTAATAATTTACAGATTTTGTAATAAATATCTGAGACAACAGTAGCAAAGCACACAATAAATTTGTCTTCCTTCAACTGTGTTTAATCTTTTTTGCTTTTATTATCTAGTAACCCCTTTTAGATTTATCATCAAAGATTTGGTTATGATAAATATTGCTTAAGATCTGGCAAAAATTCAGGAGGAAACTTCACTGGGTCTGGGGTGCCAAATAGCTCCTTAATGGTGACAGCCTGAATCATGGTCACTTTAGATTACAATTAGGTGTAGGGAATAAGAACTTTTATTTGATCAATCATACATACACATAAAATTAACACTGCAAATATACTATGCTGTTGGCAAATGTGAATGCACAGCAATTATGTGCCTTTTGCTTGTTTTTTATTTACATGAGCTGAGATAATAGAACTCTGAGATAAATTGTTTATTGAGCTAGAAATTACAACTTGAGAACCACAATTAGCACCTTGGCAAGTAAGGATGGCTTCATGGATATGGCTTCAGTGTGATGCTGTGTGAATTGGTCATTGCTGGAGTTGTTTGTGGAATTTCTGTGTTTATTAGACAAATCAGTAAACCACCAATGTTTCTTTCTTTTGTTGGAATGCAGTTGCTCTCTGCTATGGTAAACCTTCCAACCTTCAATCTTAACTCTTGAGTTTCCCAGTACCACTAGAGTAGCTAGAGCTCCCCCATGATTCTACAATAAGGGAGGAAATTTTTTGAAACAATCCAAATGTAAATAAATTGGCATCTTTCACAAAAGTGCTCCCCCTTGAAAAATTCCTGGCTATGGGCCTGAGCTGGATAGCTGACATTAGGTAAACCTCTATTTTAAATCAAAATTCTTTTATAGTAATAAACATAATATGCCTTATTATACATATGAGGTGTCTACAAGCACCCAGCTTTCTGCAGGCCACATTAGATGCTCACATGCATACAGGATCATGTAGTTATTTATATTTAGGGCTATTTATATGTAGGGTACATAATAAATGAAAGCAGAACTGTTGCATAAATTGCTTTATTATTTCTAATAACAATAGCAATCAGTGTACAAATTCATTTAAGGTAAGCAACAAAGGGGAGCATCACACACCATAACATAAACCACTATCACTGAGAGAGTTTCATTAGTCAAAGCCATTTGCATACTAATTGGTGATCACTGTTGGTGGTTGAATTCTTGATTGCATGGTTCTGCTTCAGGTGTCAACCCTGCCCAGATAACAAATTTTGGTCTAAACAACATTGTTTTTTAGTTGTTTTTTATGGTTGTTTTAAAGTTGAAATGGTACCCTTTTGACTGGTCTAAACAACATTGTTCCAAAAACGTCACATTAGGTTGATTTTTGGTTATTTCTTCTGAATAAAAAAGCACTATTTTTAGGTCATGACAACATTATTTTATGTTGCCCATGATTGTTCTAGCATTAATTTTATATGCAATACATCAAATTTATATTGATAATCAGTTCAAACATTGCTGTTTAAACTAACACAAGCCCAACAAAGGGCAGAATAGTAATACAATAAATACATTAAATACAACATTTGCTGAAATTTTGAATGAACGTCTTGATTTTAAATGATAACAATAAGCATANATGTAGTTATTTATATTTAGGGCTATTTATATGTAGGGTACATAATAAATGAAAGCAGAACTGTTGCATAAATTGCTTTATTATTTCTAATAACAATAGCAATCAGTGTACAAATTCATTTAAGGTAAGCAACAAAGGGGAGCATCACACACCATAACATAAACCACTATCACTGAGAGAGTTTCATTAGTCAAAGCCATTTGCATACTAATTGGTGATCACTGTTGGTGGTTGAATTCTTGATTGCATGGTTCTGCTTCAGGTGTCAACCCTGCCCAGATAACAAATTTTGGTCTAAACAACATTGTTTTTTAGTTGTTTTTTATGGTTGTTTTAAAGTTGAAATGGTACCCTTTTGACTGGTCTAAACAACATTGTTCCAAAAACGTCACATTAGGTTGATTTTTGGTTATTTCTTCTGAATAAAAAAGCACTATTTTTAGGTCATGACAACATTATTTTATGTTGCCCATGATTGTTCTAGCATTAATTTTATATGCAATACATCAAATTTATATTGATAATCAGTTCAAACATTGCTGTTTAAACTAACACAAGCCCAACAAAGGGCAGAATAGTAATACAATAAATACATTAAATACAACATTTGCTGAAATTTTGAATGAATGTCTTGATTTTAAATGATAACAATAAGCATAAAAATCTGCCAAATTTAACAAAAATTTAAACTTTTAAAGTTAAGTATAATTTTGAAATAATACTTTTTTAAATCGTAAAGAATCTCTTCTGCTCAAATGTAACTTTTTTATCTGACAGATAATTTGAAGGTGTCCAAATATTCATGAATAAATTATTTTGAAAATTCGCTTACCAAGTATATTATAATTTTTCACAAATTTAATATTTCAAAAAAGCTTTTTGCAATTCCGTTCTTTATATAAAAATGATCTAGTAATCAAAATGATGAAGTGAGTTCTATTTGCAAGCATCTGCTTGAATCTTAAATTATCACATTTTTAGTTGCTCAAATTAGTATTAATGGTTGTTATTATGATGTTAATGGTTGCTGCAACAACCAAAAGTATGAAACAACCATAAACAACGTAAAAACAACCAAAATTGTTATCTGGGTGGCATCTGCTGCTGTTAATCTAAATGGCAGCTTGATTAATTAATTAACATTTATACAGTTGCAAGCTCCAATTATGATATCTAATGTAAATATCACTAATTGGATGGCAGAGAAGTTTTGGAATCTCACACTCTCAAGAGAACTAAGAAAAGTAATAGTATAAGCTAATTATTTTCAATCTCCAACAAATGGGGATTCTACATTATTACAACAATATGCATTAATAGTTATAGGTATATACTTGTATTTTATGTTTTTCATTATTTGTATATGCCTGCTTTTCATACAATATATTTATGCTTAGAAGATGCCCTATTCTTATTGATAATGACAGATTTCGAAAATATTAAGCATAACCATTATTTTGTCATCCTATATTTCAATATCTGTCAAATAGACTTTATAAATTTAATTTCATTTTTTGATCAGGGATTTCAATTATTATAATTATCACTTACATGTTTTTCTTTTACCAACTGATGATTAACTTTATTGTAAGTCCAGTTAGGAATTATCAATTTTAAATCAGGATAATTGTTATGATGTTTTGTTATTGATTGAAGTTGTCAGTTAATGTATAATTTTTGTCAAGTTGAATAACGGGAAACGTGCGGGTACATTTTATATTTAAGATTTACTGAATGTTGTGGTTTTATTGTAATTTGTCTTTGAATCAGATAGTGGTTTCTGATATTCTGTGACAAATTTGTACAGATTGTTTTGTAAAGACCTCCATCGAGAATTTTTGAGTTGAAATGGACATTTGAAAAATGCAATATGTGATGGACTCCCGTTTAATTGCAAATATCTAAAAATATGAAGTCGGATTCTGAAAAGATACTGTTCGAGAATTTTTTTGGAATATTAATGCAACCAAAGGTATAGATTATCGGTTATTGCGAATAGGCAATATTGAAAATCTCGTTGAAGAGAAAATTGATTTAAGAGAGATTTATAATATTTACGAGTTTTTTTTGTATTTTCCAAAATTCTTTGTATTTAGTTTAGAAACTGACAAGGGCGACACACTTTTTGAAGAAATTCTAAGAATGAACAATATTACCACAGGTTTCTTAGCGCCATTATTTGCAAGACAGGTGCCTGCGTCATTTACACTCCTTATCCATGAATTACTTTATCATTTAAAATTAATATAATACCTTCCACACTTCTGTTGGCAGGACTGATGTTAGCAAGAATGAAACCTATCATTTCTAACTGACGCCTCATTTGTTGTTATACTAACATTTATATGACGACTGATCTATCAATAGCTTTTCCATTATCACCGCGCATTACCCGATAATACCGATTCAATGGGGCTAATCCATTTGAATACATTACATATTACATACAATCAATCAACATTTGCATTGATTTTAAATTTATTATTTGTTCATTTAAGAAAAATCTTCATTTCCGTTTGATTACATTTTGCTCATTTCAGTCAGTATTAATTCAATTACAGTTATGGCTAAATTTCAGATACAGTTTGAAACAATAAAAAAAATTTATTTAATAATTTAAATCTTTATTGCATTCGAAAAATTCTATATTTGTTTTTTGAACCTTATGGATCCTAGATTTTCATAATCTTAACACTTGGTTTTTACAGTTTTTAGGCTCATGAAAAAAATATTTAACTTTATTGGTAAGTTTTTTTCAATCATTTCGAAATTCCACTTTCATTTAGTCATCATTAGTCTCATTTTGCTTATTACGTTTCAACCACTGAGTGTGTTTTATGAATGGTTATGTTTTCCATTGGGACGAAAATTAAGCCTTCGTTTTGAAGATACTTCCATTCCTGGAGACCAATTTCAGAATATATTTTGGTTTGTACAAGTAAAAATTTTTGTTGAATATTAATTTCACATTAAATAAGTTTTACTTATCGAAATGACATTGAAGCAAAACCTCATTATTGTTATTACACAGATTAATTAGGTTTTCAGAGTTTGTGATTGAAATGCCTTCCAAAAAATCCGCTGGATCAGTGTCTGAAGCCGAAGAAGATGGAAGCACTCATCTTATTCAGTGTACTGGAGTGGAAGGCGACCCACCCTGCTTGTCGTGGGTCCCAACCTGGCTACCAAGACGCCTGCCGAAGGGCTATTTCGATCGTCCCTTTCTGTGTGGGTTCTGCTCTGCGGCTGTGTGGGCGAAGACGAAAACAGTGCAGCCAGAACCTCAGATATTTAGCCTGATTGGAGCTGACGCCAACGAGCAATATGGCAGACGTGACAACATACGGATCTTTGGAGTCGAAGAGGAGGAGGGAGAGGATGTCTACGACCAGGTGGTGAAAGTTGCGGAACAAATCGGGGTGACGATTCAGCACAACGACATCAGTGTTTGTCATCGTCTTCCTTCTCGAGCAGGGGGTAAAAAACAAATAATCGCCAGGTTTGTTAGACGCGAGACCAAACACCTGATAATGCGAAGTAAGCACAAACTCAAGAACTCTTCTCAAAGAATCTACATTAATGATGATTTAACCCCTCTGCGCTCTAAAATTGCAAAAGCTCTGCGGGACCTTGCTGATATCAAGTTTGTAAATATGCAAAATGAAAGGATTCTTGTAACAACTACCAATGGTGATAAATTATCTTTCAACAATTTATACGAGTTACATAAATGGAATCAACGTGTCGTTTCTATGGTGTGCAGTAGTCATTTAAACTTATAAAAAGGGGTCCTCAAAGACGTCTACGAGATTATCAAAAACGCACTAAAAATTTGGCGAGAGAGATCGGACAAAGGGGCAGTGAGTCCCTATTTCATCTTAACATTAGGTCAATCAGTATGAACTTTGATGAATTTAAGCTACACCATGACGGTCTGCGCTCTAAACCCTCGGTAATTTGTTTCACAGAAACTTGGATACAGAGCACGTGTGATATTCGTTTATTCGATCTCCAAGAGTACTCACCTATGCTAAGTGACCCAGGAACAAATCGGAATGCCGGCGTAGCAATATTCGTACATCAATCTTTAATGTTTGTGCAAGTTAACTTGCAAACGAGCCTGAATGTAATTGTGGTAGAATGCACGAATAGCAGTAAACTGTCTTTTTATGTAGTTTGTTTGTATAATTCACCATCTAATGATAAAGCTAAATTCTTGATGCAATTCGAAAATCTTCTCTCTCAATTGATGGAATTAAAACATCCTTCGTTCATTCTGG
>CABFPE010000903.1:87090-140406 GCA_900660155.1 Hofstenia miamia | reverse complement strand
ACAGCGGGGGTCATCTTCCAGCGAAGTTCTGCCACACTGGAACCGCGACATTCATCTGCTGATTGTCGATCTGTCAGGTGCAGATGCGCCATAGTGTTGCTGCAGGCGATTAGCTGCTTCAGTTGGCGTTTTTCCCTCTTTAAAAAGAAAATGAATTATTGCACGCCACTCGTTTCTACTGAATTCAGCCATGTCCAAACACGTTACTGAACCTAAAGGCTTGCAACTGTCTTATAAAGACACGCAGATGCGCACTAAGTGAATGCTAATCACAAGACGTTGTGTCTGACTGAATGCACAAGCAAATTGTTAATTAACAATTAAATCGATCACAAGAATGACTGCTGTGCAGAACTTCTGATATGACCCTCGTATTTTGTGATTTCGTTCAATTTTATTAGGGTTGTATCAAATTTTCAATGAAATATGTAAAAATTGTTTCTAATATTTTGTATTTGGAATCTCTTAGTCTTGCTTCAGAAACAGTTTTTTTGAGAAATACTTAGAGATTTTAAATCTTAAGACAAAACACATTATCTGTATAAATTTTTGCCACTGCAAGTTTTAATTCTACCGCCAACCACCGCAATTGTGTAAATCGCTACCGCGGTGATTCTAATTAGTAAATAGAAAATACAGGATGATTCAGTCAAATATGAACAGTTTTATTTGCAATTTGTAAGAAAAGCAACAATAATAAAATGCAATAACGTCAAGCCAAAGAAAATTTGGTAATGAGATTTGACAATAAAATCTTAAATTTTTTAAAAAATATTTTAATTTCAAGATCTGTTCGCCATTTTATATTGAATTTTAAGCAAAAATTCACGAAAATTTTGAAATTTTGGAAAATTTTATTTTTTTGTGAAAACACTCCATTTTGAAATGTTGGTGAAGGCTTCCTTGCTTCGTTCCTTATTTATGATTTGTACATAGAATTTATTTTGTACATCAATGCTGTGCCTCAATAATTCACAATACATTTTCTGTTCGCTTTTACAAATTGCTTATGACTTGTTTGTGTGGCTATATTATGTCCCTATACTCCAGGAACAAACCTTCCTTGCAGGGCGCAATTTTTTCAGACTTTTGACACTCTTGTGGCAAATTTAAATATTGTTGTCAAAGTAAAAAATTTTTCTTTTTCTATTCTCCTCTTTTCTTTTCGACTGCTTTTATATTATAACACAACTTCAGAATCTCCACTGCATCATAAAATGCTTCTATTTTTTCTGTACATTTTCAGGTCAGCAATTGTCGAATCCGTGAATGGGAGTTGAGCTGCCCCCCCTTAATCCTTTTTTGATTTTTTTTTGTACTAAATAAATTTATTAATATTAAAAATGTCGTCTTTGGTGGCGTTGCATATTATATTTTTTGTTGAATATTCGGAAGCAATGATTGCACATGTATCCACTGTAATGGGACTCATAAAATGGTGTCCAGTGGTGATAAGTTATGTGATCATCGACTTCCGTTATTGTTTTAAATTCTTGGTTACATAGTAAACAAGAGTATGATCTTTTAACAAGATCATACATCAGGATGACGTAGTTCTGCATATTTCTCTTGGTTGATGGATTTTTAGCAACAAGTAAGGTGCAGCTCATCACCCAGTACACATGCATCAAATTCTTCAACTGTCGTGTTTATCACTACTTTTGAACCGTATCTAGTGGTAAGCCATAATCACAAAGCGATGTGTCTTTGTATTTCCAAAAGCTATTTTACCGATAGCACTTTCTTTTCATCATTTCTAAAACATAAATATTGAAGTACACTTTTAACATATAGATTCAATATTAGCTAAAACATATCTTCAAATGTAAATTCCTAATGAATAAGCACAATTAAATAGTTACAGAGACTTTTGCATGCTTAGGTTTTTGTTGCATTAAAATTAGGTAAAGTAAATGTAAAAGAGAAAGATCTATGTTTTCCGCAACTTGTAAATTAAATTGTCAATTTTAATGCTATGAAAGTGATTGATAACACAATCACATTAAATTAACAAGCTGCAAACGATGGTGAATGTCCAGCTTTGTAAATCAGTGTGCGAGAAATGAACAATAACCATACATATGTACTCTTTCAAGGCCAACATTTTACCATTGTACGGCTACGATGATACATCACTTATTTCCTCAAACACAGAGACAACTGCAACTTTATTTCAATCAATGACACTGCATGAATCTGAATATTAAAATAATTGCTGTCAAATGGATGATGCATATACACATCACAATAACAGCTTTACAAGTTGACGAAATAAGTTTCAATTTGAAATAATATGACGCTTTAGTCATACAAAAGAGCAGATATGACAAGGAATGCTCCATTCACACATTTCTTAACTCCTAATCATTGTAATCAGGAAACTGGAAAATATAGCAATATTTTATAAGAAGACATTGGCAGAGCTTCGCTAATGCCAATCAAATCAATATCACGCAAAATATTTGTATTTGTTCTTCACATTGGCCATCTCAGTTTCTTCAGAAATCTGCTGAAGGCAACATTGGTATTGCGACTATAATTTAATCTGTTAATGTTTCAAAAAACATGATTCTATGAAATTCATTTATAAACATTTAGTAGCATTTAATTGTCATTTTTTCTGAAATTACTAAATGTCAAAAATGGTTCCTGATGAGCCTTTTTCTATGTTTAGCTGTGTACCACAATCGACTGTACCCTCACCACGTCCTAAGAAGAGGAAGACATCATATTGTAGAATGCTGATCTTGTTGTAGAGTCGCCTGCCATGCTCAGCCAGCATTCTCTTTAAGAACTAAAAACAACCGATGAAACTACTAATTAGTTATGTAGTTATGAAAACAAGAGCCTGTTCATTCCATTAGTTTCAATAACAGGTATTCAGAGAACAAGTTAATCCAAACTTCTTACAGAATGAAGGCCTCCGGCCGAAGCGATGAATCATTTCAAGACCTAATTCTCAGCTCATTTTAGGGGCAAGAAAATCCAATAGGTATAGCTACATGCAAACCTGCTTCCTAACCATACTCATCCTTATACGTATTCGAACTTATCACTCAGACGAAGGGGAATAACGATCAGCCATTTAAGGAAACTGGTTATCTTACCTTAACGTCCAAATTGATACCCTAAGCGGTGATCATAATGATCAACAACATATCAAAGAATAAAGATTGTAAATATAAATTAAAGGACAATTTATGAGAAAGTAATTTTCCTGAAAATACTAAAATAAAAAGTTCATCATATTGACGGTTTTGGAAATCTCTAATAGTTAACAAGAGCAACTGTAAGCTAGGGTAGCAAAACTTAAATTAACAGAAATCAACACATTCTGCAATTTACAAATATTAACAAAACAAATAACTTAACTCACTTGCTATAAAGCCATGAGTAATATCAGAAAAATTAAGCAAACAATATAACAATGTCTGCTATTTACATTTACGCATAAATATGGATTCTCTACGAGCAACCAATTAGATTACAAATTGATAATTATCACTAATTGTACAATAATGCGTATCAAATGTATTATTAGTTAGACACTAAATTTTATTTTACAAATAGGGATGCAATTATACTACATGCCCAACCATCTCGGACTAGGATCCATGATGCGTATGTCAGCTTCCGTTTGAAAAAGTTTATGAGTTTTGTCAATGATATCATCAGCTTCGGGATCAGTCTATGAGATGTTTGCAAGAGTAGGACTGTTACGGAGAAGTGTACACATAGTTTCTAGTTCCATTGTATGGCGATTTTTGAAAAGAATGTTTTTATGTTGTTTTAGTTTATGTGAAATAACGTGAGAGTTCTGCAGAAATTGATTGTTTTATTGATATAGATGAAAATTTCTTGTACGCTTATGGTTTTTTTGTCTTTCAATAACAGATTTGTATTTTTCTATTTTAACATAGTTTGTTAGTTGTTAAGTTGTCGTAACTATCGTTATCCAACCTTTTGACACCATCATTAATCAATTTTGA
This sequence comes from Hofstenia miamia, assembly GCA_900660155.1. Lineage (NCBI taxonomy): Eukaryota > Metazoa > Xenacoelomorpha > Acoela > Hofsteniidae > Hofstenia > Hofstenia miamia. The sequence continues at coordinate 136,417 of CABFPE010000903.1, read as the reverse complement.
TCCTTTCCATGCGAGCATAATAGCTGGTAATCAAATACTGTGAGGTAGTCTACATAAGTAATTTTCAGCTTTTATGTGTTTTTCTAAGGAATCCTCATCTAATAAATTCTTAGTTAACCAAGCCATTCCGTAGGTTACAGGAAAGTTTTGTTGTGATCTGTCAATTAATGTCCAAAATTCATTACTCAAAGCATGTTTTCGCAGTCTTTCATGAACTGGTTTAGGGATAAATATTTTTGCAGGTACACATTCAACATCTATTGCTAACAGTTGTAGAGGTTGTAATATTGCATTTAATTTTTCTTCAGTAAATATTTCAGTGGCAAAAAACGTTTTAATGTTTTCAGTGTCACATTCTTTTTTTATCCGTATTGGCAAGAAACAATGTGATTTTTTTCAATAATTTCTGTGGGATTTTAGTGGTAAGGAGTTTCTTATTTACAAGTGAAATCCATTCTTCTGAGCGTTCAGGATTTTTGATTCCAATTTTCTCAAGATTAACTTTTTCTATTTCATCTTGTAATCGAGCAATTGTACTTTCTTTTAACAAAAATTCTTCTCTTTCTATTTCAATAGGGCTGAGTTGGATCTTTCCAGTGACCATGATGTTCGATGACACACCATTTTGTAGTAATGGCTGCTTATTAATTAGACATCTTTGTGATATTTGCAAGTGACATAATATGTTTGTAGCTATTTGTAGAGTAAATCGTTTTGATTGTGAGCTAATTTTCTTTTGTATTGTGTAGAATCTTGCCTATCCCATTTTCGCAATTAATCAAGAGTAACTTATTACTTTTCACAGTATATGCGATGATTAAGTATGACAGATTTCTAATTCTCTCTTCCTTTAGCTGAGTGTTTAGCTAAATAACTTAAATTAACATACATTAGCGTTCCTGATTGCTTAACTAACAACAACCAGAGACCTCTTTAGCAGCAACAGCTCCAGCTTTTACTTGAACTCCGCAGTGGAAACCATTAACTGAATCAGTGTGTGGATGGTTAACTCAGTGATTGTGTGTGTGTTACAACTTACTAATTTAGTGCACTGATTGTTCTTGTTATTATGATTATGTAAATATAAGGGAATAACGCAACCGCAATGCTTTAGCTTGTTATTGAGCCTTATATATAATAGCCCTACAGGTATAACAATACATGCTAGCCCTTCGTACATGTGAACAATCAATGCAGCCTGCAAGAAAGTAAATACATAATTCGGCCATCGGTCAACTACGATATAAAACAATAAGCAACTTGAATTAAATAATGAAATAACAATCATGTAGAGCAATGTAAATATAATCATATAATAATTGGCATGCAACGAGTAATAGAAAAACTACAACAGAGAAAAGTCCCTATCCCTATTCGTAACCTAAAAGCACATCGAGGAATCTACAGCTACCGCCTTCACCGCCATTGAATAGCTGATTGTGAGGCTGCTCCAGAATTCCTTTAAATGTATTCGGGGATCACTGTACAATTACTCTAGTGCTTGAATGTTTAGCTTTCCATGTAAATATGAAATAACCTGACAATAAAGAAAGAAGTAAATCCAAACTAAATTCGTTCATCAATCATTCTAATATTTGTTGCATATTTATAGCACATTTCAGTAAATAATCAAATACTCGACTAGTACCTGTTGATCGAAGCTTGTTTACGATTTTCCCTCGCGTTTTAGTTCTGCTCTAAATTACGCATTGTCAGTGTTAATTAGTGTACGCTGTTTGGTCATTTTGTTTTTGCCAAATACTATCGAGTTAATTTTAAATATAAAACTGCATAAAACAATTTACAAAACAAATAATCAATCATAAACATGTGTTTACAATTTAATCATTATTACATTTTAGTCTTGGTTACGTCCATCTTTTCTCTCACTTTGGCCACACATGGTTATTTGATAGATTATGCCACAATTGTCTAATGTTTTTAAAGTTGAATAAATCAGTTGTTGATAGAGAGCAAAAGTACTCCTGACAGAGAATAGTATTTAGTCTCACTTGTAGCTCTCCACATGTATTTACGAACAATATCAGAGAAAATCAAAATATCATTGTAGTCAATGCCAAGTTTAAAGCACAAAATTGTGGACGGGATAATACCAATAATGTGATATTGACAGGCTAAGCGACTGAAGTATTTTTCGTATTTGTAAAAAACTTTAGCATCTGATTTTATGGAGTGGTTTCTATCAGAATACGACTTAATAACCAGTTGATTTAGCTTTCCATTAACATAATATAATAAAACCTGACAACATAACAAAGTAAATCCAATAAAATTCGCTCATCACAATTACATCTATTACAGCATATTTATATGGAGATTTCGTAAACACCTGGCAAGTACCTGTTAGTTGACGTTGCTGACAATTTTCCTGCTATTTCTTCGTCTGCTGATAATTACGCGACATCGGAATTAATTAGCATACATGAGATCGTCTCTTGATTTTTGTCAAACTATTTGCCGATATAATTAATTGTCAAAAACTGCACTTATAAAATTGTACAAATAATCAAAAGAATAATAACCGTGTGTTTACATTTGATTAATTATTTATTACATTACTAGTCTTAGTTATGTCCATTTTTCTCTCATTTTGACCAACACACGGATTATGCCACACCCCCTCCAGCATAGCTAATTAAGAATGATGACTCTTTTTCGCCATGGACCATCTCCGCCGCTCTTCTTATCAAGTTGCCTGTTTCCGACATCTCCCAGTGAAGGTTTTGGTACTGTTTTTTCAGTACTACATCCTTTTCTGTTGTAAGAATCTTTTTATGTTTTATGAACGACGGGTTTTGGAGTGTTTTTGATATTGTGCACATGCTCCGGAGTTTGTTCAGCTTATCATTGAATTCATCATAGTACCTTTCGTATAGCCGTAATTTTTTTATTGCGATCATTAATGTCATGATTGCGTCCACTCTGCTGGTGTGCGCTAAGTCTGGATGTATTGATATGTTGGGGTAGAAAAATTCGTATGTTCACACTGAGGCCTCGTCATAGAATGTGCTGATATTGTTTCGCACTTCTTCTCTCATAATTTCTTTGGGTTTGTTTTTGCCCAAACTAATCATAGTTATTATTTCTACTCTTCGTGTAACGTTGTAGTATCTATATGTTGCACTCCATAGTTTGCCCCATACTATGTCGTTGATGCCAGAGAATAGTATTACTGTTTGCGTGGGACGTTTTTCGATCTCACACTCAAAACCGTGTTGTGTTAACATAATACTAAATACGCAAACAGGCAATGACACTAGCTGCGACAAAATAAAAAGGATAAGAATATATACAAACTAAGCAGCTTCCTAACCTACAGATAAAAATAGGTAATACAATATAATACATGTTAAGGTCATTATCGGTCTCGTTATAGGTCGCCTAAGAAGTAACAAATTTGGATCTAAAACAAGATAAATAAATATGTAATACTCCTAGGTTCGGCTGACTAGCCTTATCACAAATTGTTACTACATGTAGAAACGAATGATCGCTAGCCAGCTAAGCATGTTAGAAAAAATCCCTAATCGTACACTTAATCTAAATGTGCGTAAAGATCAAGGCATCAATTCATTTTCCCCTCGCAACAGCCTTTAATCGCTACACACACTAATTGCTTAGCTGCGCATTGTTGAATAATTAAGCAAACCGAATAAAGATTGATTAACTACTAAGGAGTTTATTCTCCATCAAATTAATGTTCACCTTTGTACATATTTATATAAAATTACTGCAAACATATTTGTATCTAAACAAGCACCTGTCGCCGTTTTATTTCTACAGTCCACGTAGAATATTTCTGCGGAAAATGACTGCTTGCTAAAATCAACGTGGAGCTAATTGTCCACTCGTGATTTGTCAAAAGAGTTAAAGCGGCAAATACTTGCTTTACAATTTTTCAAATTACATGACCTGATGCCAATACTAGAGACCGGATAAAGTTGCGTTAAAAAGTAGCTAAAATTGCGTTAAAAATTGCGCTTAAACTTGGTCAAAATTGCGTGAAAAACATGTTTATTATGCACTTGTTTAATAGTGTTATTAAACTCAATTGAAACATAATTTTTCTGATAACAGACTCGCTGGGAACGCTTTGACCCGTCCACTTCTCCATAAAAGCTTTAAATTTCTCATTGTCGGCTTTGAAAATGGGAATATTAGCGCCAACCATCATTTGCGTAAGCTCTGTAGCAAAAATATTTCTCTCACCGGGATTTGTTTCCAAATGATGTAAGTTTTGCTGGCGATTTGTAGAGTTCTTGACGCTATTTTTATGTTTCTCAGATTCTGAATGCTTATTTATTCGATACGATATATTTGAATTTGAGTAATCAAAGCCGCACGAACATAATTTACAAAGTACTTGGTTATTATGCGAATAGTATTAGTCTAATACTATTAATAATACAAAAATAATATAAATGAGTTTTATGTTCAATTGATATTCGATCTTGGTTACTTTTCTTCTTTTGGTAGTAAATGTGGACTTCCAGTGAACTCCATGCTGTTTGATTAATTAAATTATTTAATTCGAAAAGCTTTTTTCCTGTCGTACAATAACATTTTCACTCGTTCCAAGCATAATATGCACATAATGTAATTTATTCATTTTAATTTTTAATCTTGCAAAAATTATTGATGATATTAATTTTCAATATTAACTTGAACTCGACACAAACTAATACACATGTAATGGAAGAAACAAATATCAAGTCAAAATATATGCAACAAAAGGATTCTTTATAAAATACATATATATATATATATATTTATATATATATATATATTCAAAGTAATTATACTGAGATTCTCACTATTCATATCTTAGATAGACTCTATGAAAGGGGTAGACTGGATTCATTAATTAGAAACATCCTCAGTATACAAATATTAGGTAAAAAAAACTCAATATGTTTTTATTAGACTACATTTTATATCTTTACTTTTAATCTTGCACATTCTTAAAATAAGTTCAGTGATATCATGCTTAATTGTTTGTTTAATAATTGATCTTTGATTGCTTCTCCTATTTTATGATCTCAGTCGGATGTAGAAAATTTCTTTTCTTTTTGTTTGTGCATAAAAATTTTGAATTTTAGTTGCCCATTAATATTTTTCTTAATTATTGCCACAATCAACAAATTTATATTTACTAACTAAGGAGGAAATATTTAGTGATTTGGACTTTATTTTTAAATATATATCTTTCATTTTCTATGATGTAGGCAGTGCAATTATCTTTTTCGTTTAAAATTTAGTATTCAATTAGTATTCATTTTTTCATTAAATTTCTTACTATATTTTCTAAATAGGGAAGTTTTAAATATGCATTAGTTTCGGTTTCACCAGTGCTTTATATATATATAATATATATATATATATATATATATATATATAAACTAAGGTTTGTCAAAATCGCTANTAAGTGATTTGCAATTTTCCTTTATAAAATGGCAACAGGGATAATTATTTAAAAATTTTTTCCCGAAAAAACTAAAAGAGAAAATGAATTTTGGCTTTTTGCAATAAATGTAATAAGCAATTTTCATTAATACGTAATGATGGCTGGATATATATCACTGTTGTACAGATAAATATTTAGCTGAATATTTCTCAACACACAGTTAAACATAGTGAATATAATTCTCAGTTATTATTTTCTCAATTGATGACGTTGCATTGCAGTTTCAAAATTTCTTGTTATGAAATTTTAAAAATCATAAAATTCTAAAATGTTTCACAACAAATGGTAAACACATTTACACTAATAATAAGGATGGAAACACAAAAACAAATCTCTAAAATTGTACATACACAATTAAAATGTAAAACATCACTAAACATTACAATATCTAAAAAAGCAGACACAAATCTTTCAGCATGGGCACACCGACAAAGAAAGTTGCAGCGAAATGCATAGTTTTTCACATATTTGCTTATACCAGTGTAGGCTTGCTTGAGGATGACATCTCAATTTCTTGTACTCTCGTCCATCTCTCTCAAATCTCCGAGAACCTCCTCAAACATGTCATGGATTTCCTCCACTACAAGAAATCTTTCAGCCCTTCCGACCTCATCTTTAGTTACGACTCTTGTTCCTTTGACGACTTCAATGGCATCATTGACCATATTGGAAAAATAAAGAAGACATGCTACCTTTTTGTAATCCTCTATATCCTTCATGGACTTAGGAGGTTCTATTTTTGTAAGGCCTATGTCAGCTTGCTCTGTCTCGCTAAAGGTTGGGAAACAGTCTTCGTCATATATCATTGCCTCTGCAACTGTAAGTGGCTCACGATAGGTAGCATATTCACTAACATCACTGAAGATGTTGGCCAATCTGAGCATGTTTCTTGGGTCATAATTGTCTTCACCGAACAATGTAGTCATGACGTATGCTGCAGCGTGTTCGTGATTAGAAATCCAGTTTTCAGGCAGATCCAAGGCTTCGGAGGTGTTCTTAAAGAAGTCAGTAACACATGAGATGAGTTCTTCTCGAGAGCGTGAGATTTTAACACTATGTCCTATTCTAGAGAAAAGATCGGAGAGCATGCTGAAATCATCACTGTCNATCTATAAAAATACAAGTCTTAATAAAAGCTTACCAAAATATAATTAGCCTCGAAATATTCGTCTTCTGCTGTCTTTAAAAAGATTTCTATATTGCCGTTCTTCATAATGACCTTCCGTAATTTCATAAATAAGCCGTTCCTGAAACATTGAATATGATATTAATGTGAAACTATGAATTATGAAAGAATGAGTGTTGACCAATCAAATGTCATGATGGCCGTATTTGTTCACTAGTTGGCATTTACAAAACTCAGCTTTAAACTAAGTGCTTTGCAATTTTCCTTTATAAAATGACAACAGGGATAATTGTTCGAATTTTTTTTTCCCGAAAAAACTAAAAGAGAAAATGAATTTTGGCTTTTTGCAATAAATGTAATAAGCAATTTTCATTAATACGTAATGATGGCTGGATATATATCACTGTTGTACAGATAAATATTTAGCTGAATATTTCTCAACACACAGTTAAACATAGTGAATAAAATTCTCAGTTATTATTTTCTCAATTGATGACGTTTCAAAATTTCTTGTTATGCTAGATATAGAGAGTAAGCAGGTGCAGAAGGANTTTAACACTATGTCCTATTCTAGAGAAAAGATCGGAGAGCATGCTGAAATCATCACTGTCACCCATGGTGGCACATCTTCTAGCAGCGAACTTCCAGCTTGCACCTATTTCTATCAGGCCCCTCAGAGAAGTGTTCTTGTACACTTGACGGTCTTGAAATCGGCCATTAGCCATGAATAAAAGATTACCAGCGCAAATCCTCGATGTAATGTTGGTCTCCTCAGACAAATTGCTTAAATGTACTTTAGCTCTGTGAGGCATGAACTTGAGGATAGAGTCTATGACTTCCATACTGATAAAGCTTTCTCTAGATATTCTTTTCACATTTCTTACAGAACTGGTCCATGCGCCATCTATGTCTTTGAACCAGAGAGAAGCTAGACTTGATATGTCTCTGAAGTTACAGGTGAAGAAGTTATCCGGAAGATTTCTATAGGCATAATTCAAACAAAAAACAAGGTTAGTTCAAAAAACAAAGTAAAACAAAAATATAAAACAAAAAATTAAAACAAAAACGCTCCCGTAAAATTTTAAGCATGTCCGCGCCGGCCCGTGTGATTTAGCCCCGCCCGTATCCGTCCGCGGCCCGCTGGCGCCGGGCCAGCCCGCAAACCACTGCAAGGAAACCCTCTCCCTGAACAGCATCAACCATTTGGAGCTGATGGGGAACAGGTGCAACAGAGGTTGAAATAATGTTGGTCTTCCCTGCATCATACGCCCTCAACAAACGATTCTTTTAAGAGAATCATTCGCCTCTTTAAAAATTATCCTGCTCAGAGTGCAGTATTCTCCATCATTGAACATTTGTGTGACATGCTCACGAGACATTTAAAAATTTTATTTGCTGAATTGTGGATTATCTAAAATACCAAACTTTTAGAGAAAAACCTACATGATCGGTCCTCTTTCAGATAGAGTAATGGAGGCTATTCATTAATAGGGTGGAAACAATAAATATTAATTTCATTCACGGTGCATTTTCTTCATTGAAAGGTTTCAATTTTACTGAATTTTGTTTTTTTCTGGTATTTGCATATTTTTAAAGTGAAAGTTATTTTATCGATAGTTTTTTTTTTCAATGTGTATGTAATACAACAAATTTTTTGTCTAGGAATTGATCGTTTGAAATGCACGGCCCTGTTTCTTTGAATTCACGTTTATTTCTTAGTTGAAAAGTTAAATTTCTGGTTGTCTATTTGTGTTTGTTTAGACATGGTGCAATCTATCTATGTGGGCATCTTCACCATGGTTTTGATATCGGAAGATTTTGGCGGCATTTTTATGCGTTTCATACTGAAATTCCAGAATCACCTTTGCTAGAACTTGAGCTTGGCGACTTTAGATCAAGCCAAAGGTTTGTATTCGCTTCTAAGTCATTATATTTCCATAAATCTGACTGTATTCAAACGTTCTGAGTTGAAATCGTTTAGTTCGCAGAAAGTTTATTCCCAAAAAATTCAGGTTTTTGCATGATATATGATTTGTTATTTGTGCTGTGGCCAAATTTAGATTTCTTTGTATCGACTAACAAAATTTAATTAAATTATTTGATTCAAGATCGTTTTTAAACGTAAACTTTAGGTATCGGATCTTGGCAATCGATCACGATCTCATTTCCTTTACTGACGCGGTGTTCAATAAGTTTCCAGTGATCGTTATAACATGTCCAAAAAACGCTGAATTCATGAATCCTGTCAAGGAGCCTCTTTTTCGTCAACGCTTATCTACACACATTAGGTATACATAATGAAAGTTTACGTTCGATATTTACATTTTTGTACTATTTCCAATTTTATTCTTAGAAACCTTTTTTGCAGTAAGCAAAGTCAACTTTTAAAAAAAGATATTGTAGATTCATTCTGTATTCTGTATATAAATCAGTAATTATGGCTGCTAATTTACAGAATTATATCCTTGCTCTATTTATAAAACATTGATTATGCATTTATATCATATTAATTTATAATTGAATTTTGAAGAAGAAATATATTGATTGTATCTAAATGTGATAAGTGTTCAAATCAAGGAATTACGTTTAGCTTTTACTATTTCATTATAACTTTTAACATTTAGATTTTTGCTTTTTTCACCACATTCCATAACAAAAGTGAACATTTTTATTGATGGTGATGAGATCGCTAACCCTGTAAAACGTGTCAATAATAGCAATTTGTATGCAGTCGCTTGGGATCCTGAATTATATTTAAATGGTCTTCACGAATTAGTAATTGAAGCGAGGGTTCGTCTTTTATTCTAAATGTTACTACACTAAATATTTTTTTGATTTCGGAAAACCCTTCACCCTGTGTTATGTAGTTGAGTTTTCTAATTTAGTTTAAATGGTTTTTAATTGCCTCTGTATATGTGATATTTTCTATTTCTCATTTATATGTACGTCTAGAATTTTAGGCTTGTATACATTCTTAAGAAATCAGTTGTTTTAACTCCATACATTGTTTATTAAATACTTTTTAAATTTGCTGACTAGTTCTGCTATCACATTATCATAACACCATTACACACTCCAAAAATGTCAAGCTTTTCCTTTATCTGTATTAGCAGGATTTCTCAATTTGGGTCTTATCAGTAAGATCACATTCAATTTTCAAACTAATCTGAATATAGTATAATTGATTTTTCCAAAACGAATTGTTCGAAATTTATTACAAGATTTCGGATAGTGCATATCTGATTATATAACATTTTTAGAATCAATAGGTGATTTAACTGTGTGAATACCAATCGAGCTCTGCGCTCTTGGTGTTGATAATGAGCGGTGTGACACTCATATTTGTGCATGGCAAACCAATAAAATCGTTTTTGCAATAAATTGAATCCAGTTTTGAAGGAAACCAAATTTCACCTCATTAGAATAATTGGAAATTACAATCTCTATTTATTTTTCCGTGCACGGGCCTCCACAATTTCTTGTATATAACATGAACAAAAATTCTCCACCATGTATTATATTGTAGTAGTTTAAAGATGCAAAGTCTTTTAAAAAGAAGTTCATTAAAATTTTTCACAATTGTGCATGGTGGAGAATTTTTGTTCATGCTAATGTAACTTATGTACATGACACACAATGCATTCTTTTCATCAAATACACTACATAAATGTTTATCTAAAGGTATTAATTTAATTTCATCTAACAAATTAGATATATATGTACTATAATTTATACTTTTAGTAATATTTATTTTTTAAATGCAATGCTAATTCTACGATACAGTAAAAATTGAAATTTCCCTTCTCAAACAATTTATTATAATTCTATATTCACCTTTTGAAGGGTTCCAGATCATTGGAACATTAACTTTGATATCCTGGACATTATTCAGAAGCTATAAAATCTTAGAATAGAATCTCTAAGCAATTTAAAACTATCTCCATTTGCAAAGACTTAGTTACACTTTTTATTTCGAATCTTCATAATTAGAAGGAACATTTCTGTAGTGATTAAGTAGTGACTTGTTCTAAACTAGTGAGTTGTATATTTAGGATGCAAGCAATTCTATGTCGGCTGTATCTCAACATTTTTCATTGGATGGTACGATGCAGGCAGCTAATCCTATGGCATCTTTTATAATGCGGTTCCACTTGCGAAACATTGCATCTGCCGTTTTTTGGTTGCTTCATTTATTTTTCATCTTAACTCTTCTTTTGCTGAAGACCAGCTCACGTATACAGAAATGTTTTCACTTATGTATTACTTAAGTATCGCATTGCATACCTCTTTCCTTTTTTTCTTGTTTGGGATTATATCAGTTATTGAATTTCGGAAAATACTTCGATGATCAACTACTGCGATGTTAGTAAATTGAAACATTTTATTAAGCAACTTCAGCAAGGGGGTCGGCCTATTAGTTTTTATAAAGGTTTTGCATGGATTTCGATTCTGGAATTATTTTTTCTCTGAATCACATCACTAGATTCTAGATATTTCAAAAAGATATTCTCATTTAAGTCCAGACTTTAGATATTAAACAGTACTGGCCAAAAGTTTGGGAACACTGTCCAAATTTAGAAATTTTTGTATTTTACACTAAAAAAACACAATGTAGAAACAATATAATAACACAATGTAGAAACTATATGATAACACTGTGTAGAAAGTAAATAGTTAATTCAGAAAAACTCACTAATATTTTGTATGTCCACCATTATTGGCCAAACACGCAGCAATGCGATTTGTCATTGACTCGACCAACTTTCTACAATAATTATCGGTAATCTCTGTGCACCATACCACTTTAATTTGCTCCTTCGCTACGTAACGGTGAATGAGATGGTCAGTCTGAAGGGTTGTCACTTTTGATCTTCCATCCCGCTTGCAAGAGAAAAAAATTTGCAGTTGCTGATAGCGAGTAACACTTCTGGATACCGCTCATTCTAACAGCTATCGCGCGATAATTGTACCCCTTCTCGTACAAGATATGAATTTGAGCACGCTTTGTTGGTGAAATTTCACTACCACAGACCATATTTCAAACTATAATGATAGTGCTTTTTCAGTAAAAATGTATTGTGTGTAAATCTAAAGCTGTGTTAATTTGATTGGCTAAATGAATCTGTTGTAAATTCTAAGAAAAAAATCGGAATTCCAGGAATTTTACGAAGTTTCCAGGAAATAGCATAAATCACGCCTTAGGCAGGTTACTGTTACCAAACTTTTGGCCAGTACTGTATATAGGGGAGAACAAAAATATTTCTTGTTGTTGTAAGCTTGGTTTCATCCATGAAATCTTTTAAAATACAAATATCGAAATTTATATGAACAAATATGCTGTAGCAAAAGCTTTTACCATTATAGTTGTGCATTATCATAAGTAATCACCATTACACTAAGTGTGACCCCTGCAAAAATGATTGAATGGTGTTATGAGCTGTGCATCATTTTTGTAAATATCATTATTGTGATTGTGTGTTTCATGATCTCTTAATTTGGGAATTGAATCTATCCATCGGATTGAGGTCTGTACTGTAACCAATCCGTTTCATTGCAATGACAGATTTCTGTGATAGAGCAGTTTTTCACGCTGCTTTGTATTGTCATGCATAATGCGACAATGTTCAGCATTGCTGTGCTCAAATAAATCAGTCATAAAGCCTATATAAACATATGAGTTCACAGCTTCACTACATTGTATTACTTTGAAATGAAATTTCACATCAAATGTCCCAGCCACCATAAACAGGAACTTCTTTTCTTTTCAGCAATGCTAATTTTGTTGCTTATGACTTACCATCACCGTCATAATTCCAAGCTATATACAAAAGTAAGTCTCTCCTTTACCTTTTGTGCTCTCAGTGCTTAGCGAACTTTCTATCACTGCTAAACTCGATTGCTTTACCTTGAGGGTCTTTGATGATCCGTTGCAGTCGCTCAAGTTACAACCTTAATCGATGATGTCATCTATGATGGTGATATTGTTTGTAACGATAACTTGTATTCCAGTGTTGTTGTTGATGATGATGATCATTCTTATGATGAAGAATCTTTCTTTTGGCAGTTTCCACGTCATTTAGCGCTACTATCGATTATTTGATTGCGCAAAAAATGAAAAATTTTGAATGGCAAGTAATGATCATGTAGGTCATTTCATTGGACAAGATTCCCTACGTATTAGTAACTTATTCTAAATCGAATGTCGTCGTTACGCATTATATATTTTATTGTATATCGTACATTAAGTTTTTTGTGAAAGAATCGCAATTCTATATCTGTTAATGTATTAATTTATTTGTTTGAATATTGATTCATTTTCTGTATCATTAACATATCTATTTAGGCCAAACATTACATAATTCAGTGATAGCTAGAGCATCAATTCTACTGGCTGACAATGTGGTTTTCTCTTTGATTTTCATTTATCAGCTTTGGATTGCTTATGGTATTTGGTTTTAATTTTTACCGAAAATGGTATTATAGTTTGTATGAATATTTTCATGTAGGTTGTATTTTCATTTTAATTAATCAGTTTGCATAATTTTTATTTCAATTTTTCCTAGTACTTAGTTAAATCTGAATTATAACAAAATACAAATTTATAAGTCAAAGCATCTCGTTATTGCATTTGTTTATTTTATATTTTTTCTTTCAAAAGGTTGCTATTGCATTAATAATTTCATAAATTTATTAAATGTTTGTTTATTCGCTAATGATACCTCATTCGTGTTTGCAAAACCAAAGATCGTTTAGGTCCTTGGTATGTAGGACACTTTTTGGATGACTACCTAGGCGTCTTCTTTCTTCGTGGTGTGTATGGGATTAACGATTCTCGTTGGACAGCTTGTGGAGCCCAGGTTTTAGATGCTAGTATTCATGTCCTATTCGTAGACATTCCAATCTTATTCCTTATCGCGTCATTTCCTTTCTCTCGACGTAAACGTCTTATTAAATTGTTGATATTAGTATTACTGCTAAGCAGCATTTATAGGAGCATTAAAATCTCATCTTCATATGGATTTTTAACATTACCTACTAATTTCATGTACTTGTTTAGTACTTTAATGTATTTATATATTGTTCTTCGGTTTTGTACGCGTAATTTAGTGTAGTATTTTTAATTTCTATGTCATTTTTATTAATGATTTATATCATTTTTAGACGGATTATTTATTTTTTCATACTACCTGTATGTGAGAAATTCTTATATGATTTTGTTTTACAGAATTGATTATTAATTTGTGCATACTATATTTTAACAAACATATATATATATATATATATATATATAGTCAACGTGGCAATGATTATGACAAGGTTTTCTTAGGATTCCATGAATTCAAAATACATTATTGCACATCATAAAGCACATGACTATAATATGTAAATTCCAAGACTGGCTTGCCATTCTGAATTGGTTATTTTTCAGTCTAAGTAATATTCTTGAATGTATTTAGGTGCAAGCTTAAACTTCTCACGAATTTTATAAAGTTCCAAAATATCTTAAGCGTTCATTACTCACTAATAGAATTACCGGAAAATCCGGAAACACCACAAAGTCGAGAACTGCTTCTTTCACTTGGCTTTTGAAATCCCCTGCTCATGAGATTTAGGATTCCTGATTTTCTGAATCTTAATTATTTTATTAATTGAGTGAATGCCAAATAATCGAAATCTTCAAAAAAGTAGTTAACATTTTCAAAAAATTCAGGCATAGGAATAGACATTATTACAAATGTTCATCGTGACACGGAGCACACTCACCAATAATAAAGGTACTGTAGATATACCACTATTTCCAAATTTCCGAATATACTTGAAGAAAATTGCTTAAAAATGTGGGGAAACGGTTTATGCATTTAACAGGACATACAACAGTTTAGGATTAAATTGCCTAATTTCTGTGTCCCTATACAGTGTGGGCCATATTATTATGAACACTAGCTTTATTTCAAAATTTCTTGTCTTTTATTAATGTCAATGATAAATTTGGAATTACTTTTATTGTGAAATTTGACTATATCTATATTCTTCTAAATTAGTATGTCATAAGAACAGGTTTCAATTTTTTTTGCATAATAGTTGGTTATCAATATTTAGTATCCGGGTTATACTATTATGAGCATATTTACTATGCAATAATTAATTAATATGTAATATGTCATTCTGAACACAAACATTAAACAAACGTAAACTTTAATGAGTATGCAACTACGTTATTAACCTCATATTTGACTAATAGACAACAATAAGTAATAGTAAACAATGAAATTTCTAATAAACTAATAATTAATAAAGGAATACCTCAAGGATCAGTACTAGGGCCATTAATATTCAATCTTTGTTAATGACATCAATTTTAATGAAAACATAAAATGTGTGCAATATGCTGATGACACCCTGCTGTATTCAACCAACCATTGTAATTTATTAAGCGCATTACAAACTGCAATATTATACTTTGAAAAAAATAAAATTAAATTAAATGTTGAAAAGACTAGATATATGGTATTAAATATTTCTAACAAGACTGATGTTAAAAATAAACAATATTATACAAGAAGAGACAAAAATTAAATACTTGGGAATAATTTTTGGCAATAAGATAACATTTGAAATCGAAGTTAACAAAATAATGCAGAAAATGATACAAGAAATCAAAACACTAACAAAATTCAATAATTCATCCCTATAAATTGGAAAGTTACTCTAATAAAATCATATATATTGCCTCATTACTTATATTCAGTCTGTTTATTAACGACTCAATAAATGAATGAAGATCAAACTAGAAAGAATTTTCAATTGGAGTATCAATACCATTTGTGAAAGAAGAGATCAATCAATCAAAGAAGATAACTACTTATTTTCATTAGAATATCTACAAAAACTAGGATTTCTAAAAGTGATTTTATAATTGAAAGCAAGAAACAAAATACCAACTAAAATACATTTTAGAACAAATTCTTACAGAAAAATATGATGGAGAACTCATTTACTAATTTTTGTACTGACTTATGGAATGAAATACCACCTCAATTTAATAAGAAAATTTAATTAAAGACTTTAAAAGAAATGTAAAAATGTATTTGAAACCAAGAAAAATCAACTCAATCAATCCCAACAACCAAGCTTAGTCATTGAACCACAAAAAACTATTTTTAAAATGTTAAGTGCTTATCACTTTATTTGTATATTGATTATATATACAGAGGATTTTATAAATAAATATTATTATTATTATTATGTTTACGGAACTTTCAGAAAGCTTTCAATACAGTTATTTTCTTCATAGGGCAGCAAATTACTTATTTAAAACTAAACTGCTCAAAGCTATTAACTTAATTAAACTCATATAAACATTGTTTTGGTGTTAAGTATTGAATTTTATTCTCTTACCAGTAAAGTAATTGAAATTTTTGACGTAAATTAACAGTTTCTTCAAGGATTCCAATTTTTAAATATCAAATTTGCATAAATGAAAAATGTAAATAGTCGTTCATTTGATTCCGCATGAAGTCTTTCTATATATATATATATATATATGTAAATATCTTATGCAATGGAATGGACCTTTCAACCTCGAGCCTAAATTAAATGGATTTAATTTCATATTTATGATTTTTGCATTGCAAAGAAATAAATGCACCTTAATCCGAATTGGCACATTTTGTAAATCCGATTTTTTAAGAAAACATCTGTAAGTAGCTAGTTTTTGTGAAAGTATTTACGACAATATTTTGTGTGCTTATTAGCAATATAATTTTAATTGTAACAGTATTTTCTTAAGAAATTTCGTATTTTTTAAACTGCAATATCTTAAAGCCTCCCACAGAAATGTTCCAAGCTTTCATACAGCAAGCAGTGACCCGCGGGCTTGCACACAATTGAGAGCCTACTTTTAAATAATGTACTGATTATTATTTTAGGCAAGGTGCAACGTTTTCAGTATTTTTCATTATTGTCATAATATAGCAGTTTTGGTTTCAGTATCGTTATACCGCTGGGCTCTAGAAACTTTAAACAGGTAATTTCGTTTTTTTTGAACAATCAGTAATTAACTACTTATTCTAGGCAATATTGTATAACAATATCTATAGAATTAAGCATCCAATCAAATTCGTTTTTGATTGTAATGTTTTGAATCAATAATTGAAGTGTTGATTATAATCTTCCCGTGATGGAAAAACACAATTCCTATTAAACTTAATTGATTAATAAACAAGCATCAAAATAATGCTCGTCTGAATGCACTTTCATCAAAAGATTCGCATCAAAACTGGTTCTTGTCTGAACGTATCTTTAAAGTTTTTGCTAATTCAAAAACATTGGATTATTAATAAGTCACTTAAACTAATCAATATCAAACTGGAGTAAAGAAGGATTATTCAATATATAGATTTTATGTCAACAGCAAACATAAGAACACCATCAGGTCGCTTAATATTGGCTTGTGAATCTCAATGCCTTGTAAATTGCTAAATCTAGAGACTATTTAAAAACACAAAACAACCAACCAACTGACAAAGTCCACTTTAATTTTTTCAGAGCCATGCCTTCAAACCACGAACGCGTCCATTGTGCACTATACATATAATCTTTGATCCATCAATAATGTATGAATATGCTGTATTATAACTGGAGTAAACAAAATACAATTTTGTTGCATATAATTCGGAATCTCTAAAAAAGTATTTCTGTTAATTTAAAATGGTAGTGCATTGCTATTTAAGTTAAATGTAAATGATCTGTAGCAGCACATTAATAGTAATCATGTACAATTTGCAGATGATACTCTTATTTATTGTAATGATATTTTAAATTTACAGAAAAATGTTGAAAAATTACAATCATTCTTTAATAATAATTTGTTAAAACTAAATATTGAAAAAACTATATTTATGGTAATTAAGAATAGAAGAAATGAATCAACATTAGAAAGTATTAAGATATGTAACATCATTCAGGAATCAAAAAAATTAAATATTTGGGAGTAGTAAATGATAATAAATTGAATTTTGAAGACGAGGCAAATCACATCATAAAGAAAATGGCGGATGGTATAAGATCAATTCAAAAAATTGGAAAGTTTATACCAATAGAATGGAAGGTAGTACTCTTTCGATCACTTGTTTTATCTCATTTCTTGTACTCATCTTGTTTATTAACGAACTTAAATAAAAAGGCAAAATCGAAATTAGAGAAAGTATTTAAATGGGGAATAAATATAATTAGCAACAAAAATAAAAAAGAAATAATGTGTAAATATCATCTAAGATCATTAGAAACTCTTTAAAATATTAGATGTTTATCGATATTTTGGAAAAGAAAATCGAACATTTCTAATCATTCAAATCAAAGAACAATTACATTTGGTAAAACTAAGTATAATAGAAAAGTAATGAAGAATGGATTCCTAAATTATTCAATATCACTATGGAAGAAACTGGATAACAGTACAAGAAGTGAAGATTTTTTTACAATATTTAAGAAGTTGAAAAACATGATTACACAACAAAATATCAATTATCTGACTAATTATAGAATAAGATGTCCAACTCAAGAACAATAAGTAAAAATATTTATTAAGTTATTTGTAATTTATAAACTTAACCAAGAAACAAACATTTACTGACATAATTAGCTCATATGAAGAAAGTTGCATTATTTATGTTCTTAATAAGTTTGTAAACTTAATAAATGTATATGTACATGAGAACCTAAATATATGGTGTTGTTGTTGTTGTTTATATGAAATAATAATAATGATACTACCATGCATTATTACGGCAAAATTTTTAGGGTTAACTTTTCATTCAAGCAAATTCCTCACGGTAATTTGCCATTTTCTAGCTCATAAGCTCCCTACTGGCAAATTTTCGCCAACTACTTATAAATTTCAGTTTACTCATTTTTCAAGCCAAGTATTGCCTTTTTCAGATGAAAGGCAAAATACTTTGTCATAAACCGAGCGGGGACCCGAATTGCAAGGCGCTTGGTTGTGAATGGTTCGGTTCGTTTTGGTTTCGGCTCTTAATATGTGCTTTGAAAACGGCTTTAAACAGTTAAAATTTTGAAATTACGTCATTGAAATTTAATAAGAATATCAAAATGCTGTGTTGACATTTTAAAATTGCCGTAATTTCGTGTTTTTCGGTGTATGGCCAAGGATAAATGATATTTTTAATGAATTGAAACCTCCTCCAAATGAACACACAGCTATTGATGAATACAATAAATATAATTAGTTTATTTCACAGAGATATCATGGTCCTCTTCATATTTTAACAGAAAATTCCACACAATTTGCAGGTTTCTTAAAACTCATTAAATGATTTATAGTACTTTGTTTCAACAAACCAAAGTGAACGAGATTTCGTATTAACATTCATGATGCTTAAGAGGTTACAGTTGTCTCCTATATTTGTCAATGACTTAGAATTCAGTAAAAGTTAGTGTTATGTTTTTCCCCGAATTTCTAAATGAATATTAATTTTGATTTGAAACTACTTAAGATTAGTAAATGCATATTTATTCAAATTTCCGTTTTCCTTCTTACTGATTTTTGTGCAGTTTTTCGGTTTGAAACTATTCAGTTTCATTTTGAAAAAGTTCGGTTTGGCATCAAGCATGTTACAATGCAAGATTGCATTTTTTCAAATTTATTTCAAATAACTGTTCCGTGTCCTTATCAGAATAATAATATAAAAATTAGAAATCCTACTTAGTAACATATAGTGTATTAGCCTGTGCTTTTGGTATTGATAACACAATTATATAGATAGATAGAAAGGTAATACGGCAAGCACAGATGCTTCGAATGAGTCAGTGCGTCGGGCATGATTTCATGTAGACTAAATTTTAAACCATTAGTAAAAAAACAAACGCCACGTCAAGTACGACGGTCTGAGGCTGTAGACTAAATTTTAAACCATTAGTAAAAAAACAAACGCCACGTCAATTACGACGGGCTGAGGCTGTTAAACCCGGTCTACAGCCAATAATACATTCGCTACTCAGGTATTTTCTCAAGTTGTGAGCTTAAAGATTTAGGTAAGTCGCCTAAACAGACGAACACTAGTAAAACATGGGAACAATTAAAGCACTGTATATTCGAAAAAGTTCGTCTTTAGTGCACATTACGCGCATGTCTTTTAAAGCACCAGCTCGTTACTAGGTTTAAAGGCCATTTCTGAGGCGTGTTTTGCCATTTCAGATTGTCCTGTTTTGAAATGCCTAAAAGCATGATGTAAAATAGTTTCAAAATGATGCAGAAATCTATTTTCAATATTAGAGCTAGACGTAATGAGCATTTGCATTAATTTGTTTCTGTTAAGAACAAGTGAATTTACACAACTATGTTCTGCCAAATCTATCATTAAGTGCTTCATTTCTAAAACAAGGATTAATGTCCAATGAGATACAGCACAGAGATGGAAGTGAGGCGGGTATTCAGCAAGATTTTTCTAAAGTGGGTACCCATGGGTAAGAAATATTGAAATAAGAGATTGCCAATTTTAGAGACTGTAAAAGTATTTTTTACATCAAATCTCCATATTTGAAAAAATTTAATTTACTTGGAAATTTATTCGCTCTTTGAAAAATGGATTACCATGAATTTTTAGCTCTTGGTGAAATTTGATTCTATTCAATGATATCAGAAAGATCATTTTGATCTGATTTGAAGTCAGTAGCCTTTGCAATTACATTGGAAGGAGTGCAATTTCATAATATAAAACGTGGGGCAATGTGGGGAAGATGTCAACATGTGGAAATGGGGCAGGGCACAAATTCTGTGGGGCGGAGCAGGGCTGTTCGCAAAAATCCGCTCCACTTCCATCTCTGAAACAGCATCAAATGCCTTAGAAAAATGGACGGCCTGAATAAGTACACCGTGCACATGTGGCGGTAAGTTTATAAAAGGAACATATGATAACCATCTCTACAAAAGTTTCTGTAATATGCATAAATTAGCACTTATGATTTCAGCAAACACATGACAAAGCTTTCCGGTATCTTAGATGTTGTTGAGAGGAGAGTGATTTCCCGATGATCAATTGAAGGAGTGTTCGTTTTAGGAATTGGAGAAACCCGCTATTTTCCAAGTTGAAGGGAGTTGTTTGAAAAGCTCAGAAAGATTGATTGTGACAAACTGAATCAAAAAGCATGGCTTAGGATTTATTACACAGCGTAGTAGGAATGTGATTTGAGTGAATCAAGGTCTCTAAACATATCATACGTATTTTCATGAATTTTTCAATCTTCATAACGTGGATTTGGAATATCACAAGCTGATACTGCTTCAGCATTACTGGAAAAAGAGCTTTGAAAGAGATTTTCGATTTCGTTTAGTGTTATCAAAACATTCTTTCCAGCAAATAAACACAGGTGGTCGTTTTTAGCTTTCTTTATTTCCTCTCAGGTCATTAACAACTTTCCGAAAATCGTTGGCCACCTTTCGTGATCTATACCTTTTTTGAATGTTGACATTTCCTTATCAAGTTCTCTAGTGTAATATTCAAATATTTATGTCATTAATAGGTGGAATAATCCAAACAGGAACACTATCAAACATTTCCACAAACCTACAAGGAATCCATTTCATGGACATTTTTAAGAGACTTTTTATATTCATATATTCATATATATTTATATCATCAAGCCCATTCATATGATAAACAAAAGAAAAATTTGCATTGGATAGTTTATGCACAAACAAACTGACAAAAGCATAACAAAATTCAAATGTTTTCTGCAAATCCGTTACATTGGAACGGATGGTAGTACACATTTACCGTTCAATTTATAAACTAACTCATTCAAATTAAAAATCCTTCATTCAATTTAAAACATAGGACAATACATTTAAAATAAAAGCTTTTCAAATTGAAATTTAACGGTATTCAAATTAAAACATAAGTCATTCAATTTAACAAATATCAATCAATGACTTTATTATAAGAATTAAGACTAAGAAACAAAACAAACGATAAACTAATACGATGTTTACTTTATTAATTTTAACAAAAACATTCAAATATATTTCGACTTACAAAGTCATCGTCAGTTTTACAAATAATTCCCTTTAATTTTTACTTGATTTTATAATAATATTTTATTTCGCTAAATCTTAATTATTGGTAGCAATAATTTATGCATGTAATTATCTTTTGTATTTAGACTTGGTTGAAATGATCTAATTATAATGCTTTCAGTGATTTTAAGATATTTTGCATCAGTGTTATTTAAAATTTTTACATCATAACTTAGTCCAGAATTTTATAGGTGTCTTGAAATGGTTGAATTAGTTTCATGTTCTTTTATTCTTCTGCTTAGTTGAAGAGTCCGGAACAGTTTTATTTATTCCACGAACCCTGGTAGATTTTTTGGTAATCTTGCGATTCATCACATTAATTTACCACTCTCGAATGCTGTCTCCTTTGATAGTCATAGGAGGTCACTTGCGTTGAACTAAATTCATCAATCTTCCTCTGCAGACTTAAAATCTCCTTAAATTTTAGCTATTTGGCCATATATATATATATATATGTATATATATAGAAATTTTTCGGATAAATTCCTCTTTCTGTCATAGTTGATGCACTCATTGCAGAAAAGCAAGTTTGCCGGAGAAATCTTTGAACGTTTTCAGAGCCGAGGAGTGAAAACCATTTTCAGTAACACTGATGGAATTTGAACTAAATTTACATGTAATGTTGTGTATGTCAAAACAATAGCGCTCGAGAGTAGTATTCTTGCTTATATTTCAAACCATATTGGCTAAGGCCACCGTCGATGGCACCCCAAAATCACAATTTCAAGGGTGCCCATTGTGAAAAATGGATAAATATTTCAATATATGTCATGTACATACATGCATTAGCATGAAACTTGGTAGCTAGTAGTGTTTTATACTGGGCAACATTAAAGTGTTTTTATCCAATTTTACTTTAGCGTCCTTAGTGAAAAGATTTGAGTTAAAATAATGTCTCTGAAATCCTTTGAAGCCGCTTAATACTTAAAAATTCGAGAAAGCTTTGAAATGTATAAGGTATCTTACGTGTCTTTGGATGGTGAGAAGGCTGCACAAACGAACTTAGAGAAAGGGCGCTACATAGTACAGCAATGGCCTTGAACGCCAATAATCCGCATGTTCTATCGGAAGAATGAGACATTAATAGTATACTGATATGGCATAATAAAGCTTGTTTTTAAAAATTATTTGCGAAAGGGTCATTAAAAAACCTTGTACGCTATTCACAGAAATAGTTGATAAACTTTCACTGAAAACTCCTTAAAAAATTTTTAGTGTGGCATGAAACAATCCTACTGACGACCACATTACAAACAAATTTGAACACAGTCCACTGGTATTTCCTGTTTCTTTGAAAAGATGGAAATGGCAAATATTGATTTATCAAACTTAATGTTTATTTTTTCAAATCCTAATCCCGAAATTTGCATCCTCCGTTTCCATTGAGTGAGTATTTGTTTGCTCACAGTTCAAGGTTCAGCATTATCAAATGATTAATATATATATATATATATATATATATATATATATATGTATTGTATAATAGTTTGATAAATTAGAAGATTTATTAATTGCATCTCACCTTCTTTTCAAAGTGATGATATATATATATATATATTCATCACGGTATCGATTCGGTGATACTTGCTTGACCAAACGTCGATTAGACTTAGAAATATTCTTCTCTATTTAACCATATTCTATCATTTGCAGAAGGACAATTAACTCAAACTTTTAGTGTATCACTAGGAGTCATTTTTATCGGTATTGCAAGAAAATGCTTCATTGACAAAATTTGGTTAATTGAATAATGAACAAATGCAATACAAAAACTTTTTTATTTCTGCTATGAAACATCCAAAATTTCTGACGGGGGACATCTTATTCATGACCAAAAGCAGGGCGAAGCCCTGTGAATTTTTTGAAAATATTGAGAAAAAAACACAAAAATGCATTTCACGATCATAGATTTAAAATTTTTCATTTTTTTGAAAACTATTTTTTTATTTAGCTAGTCAAAATCACTTTGGAAAGTCTGACGGAGGGGGGGGGGACATTCCAACATGCCCCCCTTGCGTACGTCACTGCCTGAAACCCGAACTTAAAATATAAGTCAAAACGAAATTTATGAATTTAACTGGGTGAGAGTTATGTAAAAAAACTTTGCGACTAACGTTGAACTATTTGCTCACTTTATTGTGAAACATATTCTTGAAGATCTTCCTCTCATGGCAGCGAAAATTGATTGTATACTATATTTTATTAATCTATTTCATTGCCAGTAATACATTTGAATTCATTCATTTTTTCTATCTATAAAATGCTAGGAAAAATTCACGGCCAAATTAATCCTGGAAAAAATTTCAATAAATCATTTTGAGTGTTGATAAGTGAAAACTTTTTGGGGAAGGTATAGGGACCATGTAATCACACTGATAATAGGAGTGGAATATATGTCTTCATGTCTGTATTTTACAATTTTTGTAAAGGTAAAAACAATAAAACTGCCTGTTTTATCACAATGACAACTTTGTATACTGGCCTACCATAAAGCTTAAAAAAACAAACCCTATAGTTTTTAATTAAATGTAAGCAATATGCCACAGGATGCGTTTTCATTCTTCTTAGGACATTGATCTCAATTGTTACACCGAGTCATACAGCAAACAATAAAATTCTATATATTTAATTACTATCATTATTCTATTTATACATACAATATTTTAGCATCTCCAAGTGTAAGGTTATGTCCACCGTATTTGTTTTCCAACTGCTAAGGTAATAATAGGAGTTGCTTGTTGATAGGAAGAGTTATGCACACGCAACTCAGTGACATTTAAATTCCCGGTATAGACCGTAATTTGGTAGAACAACTGGTCATTTACAAGTTCTGCTGTGAGTTCGGCAAGAAATCTTGGCAATATTATCGGCAGTATAAATGGTTCCTTTATTTTGGGTTTAAATGTCAAAATGCCCTTCGGTATGTTGGCATATTGACCAGAAATAGCAAAATAAATGTGCCATCCACTCATATAGTAACCATAGTGACTACTAACGTAATTTAAACCTTGGGTGTCCATTTTGGGGCCTCCTAATACAGCTGCAACATCCCACAGGTTGTTCTCAACTGATCGGACCCAAGCATATGTAGCATTTAGAACATCTAGTGCCTCTATAACCGACTGATCAAAGGCGATTTGAAGGCTTGCCCAATTGGGGTTACCCATCATCCAAACAGGTGCATCGGTAGTATAACCGGGATCCGATGCATTTTTATTTCTTGTAAAATACCTTCCATACATTACACTGAAACCGTACGGATTGTGCAAAATTTTCTTTACCATTTGATTATGTAATATTATTCTGGTTCGATTGTTTACCAAATCACCTAATCCAAGAGTATTTGCTAACACTTGCGCGTAGAAAGCATCAGAAAATACCGCACCAATGTTAGCTTCGCCAACATTTGAAAATGCGTTGTAATATCCCGCAGTTTCATTCCATAGCAGCTTATCAAGCGCATTCATTGAATGTTTAGCCGCAATAAGATATGATTCTTCTGAATCTTTATCTTCTAATATGTTAGCTATCTTAGCTCCTGCCTTTAAACTAAGAATATGAAAAGCTGAAGCATATGTATTGATATCATAATGAACAAATCCAATAATGTCATATGTTGTAACCAATCTATAAGGCAAGCTATACTTGGACGAAACATTGAGTTGCCATTTGATCGCGTTTTGCACAACATGGTAAAAGCTCTCCAAAAATTGTTTGTCTACGGCTCCCCATTGATACAATTCCAGCATATAAACAACAAACATTGATGTTGAATCACACATTTTCCTTCCCCCGGGAACATCAATTTTAGGAGAGCGATTCATATTGAAGCAACCAATTCGTAGTTGTTCTTGTATCATTCCATTATCTAACTGACTATGCGCCCATCCTTTTACCTTGCTGATGGTTCCTCCAGTTTGGAACATAATGTATGGAATGTGTCTTTCACCATCATTATGGACAGAATCGACATTTGTGCAATCATACGCTTCATATTGACGCCATACCCCATTATTGTACCAATTTGCTAAAGATTTTTCAATTAGATTAAATTAAAGCTGCAAATACGATTTTGTGGATGACATTGTTGATAAAGTTTTATGGAAAAGTACATGCCAATTCTTAGGCAAAAGTTAGATGTAGGCACTTAGATAGTGATTCATACAATTTAAGGATCTTTTTTGCTTTCCCCCGCACTAACATTATTTTCATTGAACATGGAATGTTTGCATTGAAAACATATATTTTCACATAACCCTAACCCTAATCCGGGCAATTCTTCATTTTTCCGGATTTCCCAGATAGTTCTTCATTCCACCAGATTATTCTTCACCTAATTTTAACCATAAAACTAACCTAAATTCTTATTTTTTATAGACCAAAAACCCTAAACAGATTCAGAAAAACGTATATTCCAATTTTTTTATTTGGAATAAGCTATAAACTAAAGTCTTCAGTCCATGTTTAGTAAACATAAAACCTAAATTTCTAACCTATATATAAATCTAAATTCCTATTTTTTATAGACTAAAACCCTAAACCAAAGTCAGAAAGCCACGTTTCCTAAACCTAAATACCTAAATTAATATTTATAGAGCTAAACCCTAAACCAAATTCACAAATACATGTTCCTTAAATCTAAAAACTAAATTTTGATTATTTTACAGATCTAAATCCTAATCCAAAATCACCAATCTTGTTTCCTGTTTCCAATGCAAACATTCCATATTCTATGAAAATAATGTTAGTGCGGGAGGGGGGGGAAGCAAACAAGGTCTCAATTTAAGATAATAATGTATACAAGGATGGACATGGGTTGAGTATACCAACACGGTTGTGGATGCGGGTTAAGTATGATCTTTGTTATAAATGCGGTTGCAGTTGTAGGATGAGTATACATAAAAAAATATGCGGGTAGTATTGCGGTTGGAAAATTTAGACGCTAAAATATCAAAACATTAAATAATTGGCGTGCGTGTACATACCTATTATATATGAGTACGAATTAAGAAAATATATAGAGCGTGATCAAGTGGTGTATATATATTAAATATTGCCCAATTTGACATCTTGAACTCATCAATTAGATCATTATAATATTGTCAATACATAACAAAAAGGCGGGTATGATAATGGTAAACTGTGGTTGTGGGTCGGGTGCAGTTATGTTTTTCAAACAACTTGCGGATGCGGTTATAAACGCCGTGGGTGCGGGTTGGGTTGGGTGGAGAAATGTGTACCCATGTCCACCCTTAAATGTATATGAAATCAAGAACATACCAGATCGAATGTGACCCAAGCTATTAATGAGAACATCATTAACAAAATCAGGAAGACTGTTCTGCATTAGAGGAGAATGTAATTTATTAATATTTTGAAGAAGTCTGTTTTTGTGTGCTAGTAATACCATTCCCGTCATCTCGCTATAGGGATATAAAGTGCTATAGAAATTTCCATATATTTCCCCCATCATTTCCTTGTAAGGATAACTCCATGACAGTGCAATATTCAAAGTTTTAGTTTCTTTCGGCAGAAGAATAACAGTTGTTTTGATAACGCCCAACATGCCAGCATTTGTTGAAGTGTTCGAGGTGTTGTTAAGGAAATTCCAAGCATCTGGTACTGACTTAAATGTGGCCGTCGTCACTTGAATATCATTACTACACAACGATATATTCCCACTCGAAGGGTGATCACCATCTCTTTTGTACGTAAGACATTCTATCCCGTTCTGCGAACTATGATGCCAATTACCTCGCACGCCACTAATTATTTCAGAGTTATATGAGGCAGTTCCTATATCAGAATACATTATACAGGATTCATTACCAGAATTGAAATTCCACGTCATGCAAGATGTGTTTTTCATACAAAGATTGAAGCACTCTTCAAAGTTATTCACTTTTAGTTCTTTATAGTATATTTTCTTTGGATGAATTAAGAAGATAGGAATTCTTTGAATTCCAATGTCATATGCAAATGGCATATTTAGGAAGAAGGAAACTTCTCGGTTCGTAGTGGTAGGATTTTTCACAGTTAACTCGAATAACACCCCTGGAACAGCACTGTTATCCATTGAAGTAACATCATAAGAAGAAAAGGCTAGCAAGCTTGCATTGATTTTCATGTTTTCTTTGTTTACAACAAGCTTTGTCACAGGATAAGCACCACTGTAATCAATAAAATCGCAATTTTGAACATGCGCATTGTAAGGTTTTGTTTGAATAGCTATGGTATTATTGTTATCTCTTAGGCCCAAGAATGCATCATAGAGTTGAGAAATCTTTGTTGCTGATCCAGGATGCGAATTATATACATTCCATTCCCGAAAGGACCCATCGCCTCTTAGCTCAAAATTTCCAGTAGAAATACCACCAAGTTGAACTGCACTTCGAATGCCCAACGGTGGAGATATCAGTTGCCCAGTTGAATCATTTTGGAACATATAACGACAAGTTCCCGACTTATACCAACTATTGTATGGTGTGCTGATGTTTACGCCTTCCAGATATGAGCATGACAGCTCTTTCCAAACATAATCGTCTGTGGAAAAAGATCTACTGCTATGCAAAAAGGGAACTTCATCAAATGCAGTGGATACGAAACTTATTGTACTAAGAATTCCAACAAAGCAAAGCATTACAAAGTACATTATCAATAGCTATCTACTTGTAAGTGTAACCAGTGTTCACAGTATTGATTAAGTATTGTTTACAGAGATGTTATCTCTATTATCACAAGAGCAAGTGTAGTTGAAAAGATATCTAAGTGCTTAATTGATATTTTCGAATATACGTATGATCCAAAAGCAAGGAGCAAACGCAAATGTACCAAATTTTTTTAGCTATATTGTTTGTATCATTCGAAAAATACAAAGAAGCACACGAGTTATTCAGTTAGTTGATTCTTTGTTTCAATATATCTCGTAGTTGTCTATCAATCACAAATGAAACTATATAATAAAATATACATTAAAGTGCCAGGGAATTTGATTGTACGCAAAATCTCGTGCACTTTATATGCTAAAAAAGTTTTTGAATCATTGGCAACTGAAAATGAAGAATATGAACGACCATTCCTAACTCTTCTACACAAGATTTTTCAATGTTTTTCAATACTTTTAGTAGAAGGTATATCTGCAAACTAGATAATGATCAAACGCAGCAGAAACTTTCTAAGTCAAATACATTACAAGTAGTTAAGAAGCTTTGTTCATCTAAATGTATAGTTAATGCTGTACATTTTTATGAATGTAAAGCAATGTTTTCGGTTTTGATGAAGCAATTTAGCTTTTTTTTGTATATAATTTTTAATGCATTTTTAAAAAACTTTAAAATATTTCCAACCTACAAGTTTTTTACAAAATTTTTCCGTGTCACCTCCTGTTGTTCAGAACTTCTTGTCCAAAAGGCATGGTTTGCTACGAAAGTTTTGCATAAAAATTTTGATAAATTTTAAGTCCATTTCACAAACAAACCAGTGATTCTTCCGAAATATAGATATAATAAAAAGTAATGTGCAGATACAGGTTTAAAATTTCAAGCTTATGTTAGTAATTAAGAGTAGTTTGAAATAATAGTGGCTCGCAAGTATTTTTTTTGAAATTTTGGACTCACACTAAGAAACCATTTTGACTACTTCACTTTAAGCTGTCTTGAAGAAAGGATTAATTTGCTGGATTTAAAATGAATAAATCAACAAATTTGGATTTTTGAAGACAATTAATCGATTGATTGCTACTACATTTGCTGAACAAAATTTATGTATTTTTAGATATTTTTGAAATAGAAAGTTACATTCAAATTATACAAAAGTTTTAGTAATTAAAAATTTATAAATTGTCAAATTACGATGGGGAGATTTTGTTTGCAATGCAGTAGAGGATATAATTAATTATGGCGGCATAGTGTTATTTTTGTCGAGGCACTTGACTGAAATTGGTATATGCATGATTATTTGAAAATTTTAAATACTGCGATTAAATGGTACTATCAGTGAATTACGTTAAAATTATCGAATAAATTCTTGTGGCGTTTTGTCCACCCTTATGCCGAAGTTTCTATTCTCTACTTCAATCTTACTTGAAAAATTCCATTTGAAATTATCAGAATATTACTAACCATAGACTATTATAGTAACCATAGAACACCAAGGAATGGCTAAATATTTCAGTTTTTATATGATACACAACATATTTAGAAGGCTTTGGGTATTTGCTACCGAAAATTTTCATCAATCCACTTCCAAAATCTTGCATGTACCTGTTTTGCGACACAAATTTGAAACTAAATAATATTCAAGCCCAAATTTTATTTCTGAGGAAACCAAACTGAACACGAAATTTTGCCAAATATATTTAAAATTTCAAGAGATAAGCAAAAAAAACAACAGATAATTAATTAATTTATGAAAATTTTTTATTGATTGATATTTATTCCTCATACAAAGCCACAATTTTAGAAAAAATAGTGATTAATAGTTGAGAATTCTCTTTAAAGTGGAAAATTTTTTTTACTGTACAGATACATGTATATATTCAAGAACATTCTTTCAATAGTTTTTGAAATTTCGTGCTGATAGGCAAACACACAGGGTATTATATTCAAAATGATGACATTTTCCTACCCGGGGAATAGTAAGCAAATTTCAAGAATCAGAAAGATATTCAATGCATTATACCAAGTAAGATTTCAATTTTTTAGCAATAGAAACTACAATATATTGCGATTATTTATAATAATTATTAGAACTGCAGTTAAAGGCCATTAAATTTAAAATTTGAATAGCAACTAAATTTTGCAATAAATAATAAAAATGATTGAAAGATTTGACAAAAAATATATCGGAGGTGAATAAGTCCAAAAAACAATAGTTTTTTCTTTGTCAAAATAATGAAAAAACCAGCTTTAAATCCTAAAAATTAAGTATTATTATTTAAGGGAAGCATAGCAACAATAAAATGGTTAAATTATATGCCACCAGCATCAACAAAATTCTACATTATCTGCAAGAACAATAAATTTTTATTTGCATTGAATCAATATTTAAATTTGAGCAGCAATCTTAATTTTTGGCAGGATTTTATTTGTTTTGTGCTGCCATTGAATATGTAAACTGTATTTGCAACTCTTCCCCTTTGATTAAGTATTGAGACGCAAGTGCTTTAGATAATAATTGATTGTACTGATATAGATCAATGGTGCCCAAATAAATTTTTAGTTTTCTTATTATTTTTATATTTGTTAAAAGAATTTTGCTCAGGGCCGTGGCTACGGGAGGGCCAGGGGGGCATGGCCCTCCCTGTTGGGCCACTGGGCCTCTCTTCCTCTTGGCATCCTTGATGCAAATCTCCATAGTATTAATTCTAATATTCTGTAACTAAGTTAGAGTGAATATATTTTAGTTGAAATATATAAAATACTAATGCCATTCTATTTAAAAATTCAATAAAAAAGTGTGAAACTATTTCATATGAGTAAAACTATGATTAATTTATTGAAATTTTTGGGGCCATGGACCCCTAATTTTCAAATGCAACCCACGAGCCTGATTTTACTCTGCTGCAATCTGCTGATGATGTCTCAGAATTTTTATGTAAGTCTACTTCCACTAGGCATTTTCAAAATATGCGATGGTTTCCCCAAGAAATTTTGAAACGCTTGCAACCCATGAATTTACAAACACCACAAGATATAAAACTGTCCCCTTGTCTTTCGAAATTAAGTTCACGACCTGACTCTGTCCAGACCAGGCACGCAAAGTTTGAGACTCCTACCATTTCATGGTAGTTATTGTTCCCATGGAGATTAGACCGCCTCATTATCTGAACACTTGGTACGGAAATAATTTGAATATTTTACAAAAATTTGAATTTTCATTAAAAAATAAATTTTTATTTGCATACAGTTCAGGTACAAAAATAAGTTTTATTACAAATATTTATTTTTTCGTGAGCGGGCCTAAAGACGTTTCCAAGAAAAAACCTTTTTATATTTCTTAACAGGTTTGGATAAAATTGTTCAAAAATGTGGGAAAATCGATTTGTTACGTAAAAGTATCACTAGTGGAAATAGGTTTAAACGTTTAAGTAGTCTTCTTTTTTTGAACTTGCATAAGTGGTTCTTGAAAGAAGTCATCTCTTGTACGGAATCTTCTTACTGATAAGGGAAACTAGAAATAAAAATATTGTGTACTATATTTGTGCTCATAATTACGATGAATAATGATGTGTTAATTTTCTATATGATATTAACTTTTAATATACTCTTATTTCAACTTTAAAGCAATGCATTCAGTATTTTTGGTCGGCAAAAAGTCGAATTTTTAGGTTAAAATTTCATTCTTAATACAAATTCATTTGTGGACATGGAGTACTATTAAAATTCTTAAGTAAAGTCTTGATAATAAGGTTTTTCTTTCTTAATTTAAATACTTGATATTTCTCAATTTCAAAATGTTAGAAAACGAACCATATTTGTTTCGAAAACATGTTTACTATGTTCAGGCTTGCTGTTTCTGTGAGTTTTTCCGCACCCCAACACAACACACCAGACAAAGGCTGTTTTGTCACACAAAATTCACAACAAAGCAATAAAGTGAAATATGCTTACAAATTGAGTAATCTTGTGAACATTAATGTTAGGCATTTATGTATGCATAATCGAATTAAATATATACAATGGATTTTTAATAACGGGAAAATGAATTCAAGATTTGCGATATTGATTGACCAAGTCGATCCCCACAACCTTTATGCCTTTATATTTTATGTTAGAAATATCTAAGAGAATCGGACCACCAAACAGCCATACAAACAGAAATTCAGTAAATTGGACCACATCTTAGTAGTGCAGTAATGAGCACCATGCAAGTTCTTGTCAATACTTAGTGTATATGCTTTCAGGAGGTCAGGGCTTGAAAACTATTGTATTCATGAACGTAGCTAATTAAAACTAGTATTTTTTCCTTCCTTGTTCAATAAAATCTATCGATCTAGTCACGATTTTGTGGGTCCCATAATTGAAAATCACCCTGTATAAGACAGTGTGCATGACGTGTATTCATTAAAACAATCTGTCTTATAAAAATTTCAACCTATCAATATTAAGAAACGAATTGAATATGAACTTTTTTCATAAAATTAAGAATTGCATAATTAAATAATACAATAAAATATGCAAAGTAGTCATTAATTTAAATAATAAGCATCATCCACCCCACAAGATTTCTATTTTTAGTACAATTAAAAACATATATAGGTGATGAGACTTTACGATTTCAAAATTTCAAAATATAAGTAAGGCTGAGTTGAGCTAGGTCCAGAGGATTAACAAAGAATGAGACCTTCTCAACCCAAATCCGATAAGATTATTATTAAATCTACATCTTATATATAAGCCAAGGTTTGCCTGAAAATAAAAGTCCTTACATTAGTTTAATTTTGCTAATACCAAACTAGTCCAAACTCACTACTTCATTCAAGCCCATCTCAACTTTTGGGTCCCAGCAATGTTCATTGAGGCTCGCTGTGCACAATTTCGTTTGTGAGTTAACGCAAAGGAAGGCTTCAATGGTTCACGATCTGAGACAGCTTTATTGCCGAAATGAAATTTGGGAGAATCCTCTATCTTGTGTTGTTTCCCAATTTTAATATCTTTTATTGAAATATATTTTAGAAGAGCTAAAGCTAAAGAGTAGAGGAATAATTTGCTTATTTTTTTAATTCTTAATATTTCTGGCCAAATTCAGACATTATATTTAAATTTTTTAAGCTAAGTTAAATAATTGTATAAAAAATTTCGAAATTATATCTTAAACGTTCTATTTTTCAAGTAACGTCAAATTTATATTACTAACGTAAATAATGGTTTTATACTTTCTTTATGAGTTTGCAGAAATATTAAATAACGGTTTTTCGTATGTTTCAAAATAAAAAACATAATATATGAGTACGATTAATTTTGGATAATGCAAAATATTTAACTTAATTTCACTGGATTTCTATGTCCCACACAATTTAAAATACTACATAACACACCATGTTGTGTTGTGTTGTGTAAACAACATTGGTTAACTTTTCTTTTTCCACTTGTGTCATTCATTTAAAGTCTTTTAGCTTTTATCATTACTTATAAAGGAATACATTTTACTTTCTAATACAACAAATTCATAAAAATATATATGTCCGGGTAATCAACTTTAAAATAGCAATCCAAGATCAGGCGCCTAGCCAGGATTTTCTCGAGGGAGGAGCCGACACTCATAATGCACGAGATAGTGAAAGTTTCTAAAACTTCCTACTCGGTGTGCAATGAGTGGTGTGTTCTCAAATTTCGATTTTGTTTTGTGGACTTAATTCGATTTAAATTTCGATATCTAAATCGAAAATTGCATAGAGGTTACTTCAATTTCTAATTCAAAAATAAAAATGATACAGCTTCTAAAACAACGTTTACTAATGAGATACACAAATTCACACAGCAATATAATGCAATATACATATACATACAGTGCAGTTGGTAAAACGCGTTGAAAACCCTTTTCACAAAAAAACGTGAAGACTCTATAAAGCAGTATTCTAAACTAAAACAGACTAAAGTTAAAACTATGTAAGATGCTAATATAACTAGGCGTGTTCTGTCTGAACTGAAATGGTGCCATAATCACTGGAAAATATGAATGTATTATTTCAGAAGAATTCTCCTGGTCTTCATATCTGCAAATCTGTCAATGACGTTCTCAATGTCAATGTTCAAATTTGCTGCATTGAAAAACATTAATGCCAGCCCATTGAGTCTATCTTCCTTCATACGATTCCTCAGAAAGGTTTTCATCAAACGGAGTGCTGAAAATGTCCTCTCTGGAGTAGCAGTAGAGACTGGAATGAGCACAGCTATGATGAGGAGATCGTGCACGATTGGGTAGACATTTCGATTACAAATTCGCAAGGTTTCCAGCAAAGTGTTGTAACTGCAAGCACTTTCCGTGACGGATTCCTGTTCCCACTTTAGACGCCACTGTTTAAACTCGAACACACTTTTTATGTCGACCGTCCCAGGTTGCAATTGATCGTTGTTGTCAAGGAGCGCAGCTTTGTGGTGATTGAACACGGTGGCAAACATCTCTTCAGCATCATCACGTTGAGAGCCAAGAGGGGTCAAAACACGGAGTAGCTTTGCAGACTTCGTTTTCTTTGAGAATCGTAAATGCAGCTGAGCAAGAGTTGTATCCAAAAATGGCAGAAAAACTGTCACTCGATAGTAGTCCTCAGGAGAACAGAGCAGAGGGTTTGACCGATGTGATTGTCCCATACACTGGAAAATATAAATGATTTTCAGACCAAGTCTCCTGGTCTTCATATCTGCAAATCTGTCAATGACGTTCTCAATGTCAATGTTCAAATTTGCTGCATTGAAAAACATTAATGCCAGCCCATTGAGTCTATCTTCCTTCATACGATTCCTCAGAAAGGTTTTCATCAAACGGAGTGCTGAAAATGTCCTCTCTGGAGTAGCAGTAGAGACTGGAATGAGCACAGCTATGATGAGGAGATCGTGCACGATTGGGTAGACATTTCGATTACAAATTCGCAAGGTTTCCAGCAAAGTGTTGTAACTGCAAGCACTTTCCGTGACGGATTCCTGTTCCCACTTTAGACGCCACTGTTTAAACTCGAACACACTTTTTATGTCGACCGTCCCAGGTTGCAATTGATCGTTGTTGTCAAGGAGCGCAGCTTTGTGGTGATTGAACACGGTGGCAAACATCTCTTCAGCATCATCACGTTGAGAGCCAGGAGGGGTCAAAACACGGAGTAGCTTTGCAGACTTCGTTTTCTCTGAGAATCGTAAATGCAGCTGAGCAAGAGTTGTATCCAAAAATGGCAGAAAAACTGTCACTCGATAGTAGTCCTCAGGAGAAGAGAGCAGAGGGTTTGACCGATGTGTTTGTCTCCGACACTGGCGAGGACAAGTGATTTCAAGACCAAGTGGTAGGATTGAATCAGCAATCCACTTGTAGACGGTCTTGAAGCTCTGTTCTGCGTTGCAGCGTGCATTTTCCAGTGCAGTGATGATACCATTCACAGATTTTATCCGGGCACTCATGTCAGCCTCTTTGCTTTGCAGTTGCTTGGACAATGTAGCTGTATTCTGAAGAACAGTTGTAAATAGACTGACAACAAATTCAGAAGTGGTAATCGCGGAAAGTAGGGATTGAGCTTGAGAAGAAGCGTTAGAATCCGTCCAACGTGCGATTGCCATCAGAGCTCGGGTGATGGCAACATAATATGTCACGAACTGCTCGAAAGAAGTCACCCAGGCTATCCAATGAGTCTCACACAGTTGTTGAATGGTGAGATGCTTCTTATCTTCTGATGTTCCAGGAGAAAGTTGGACGGCTTTCCGCAACGTCAGTATTCGTTTGTTGCTTCCAGACAAGAACTTCTGTATCTGTGAAACTGTTGAAACCATGTTACGAACTTGCGGGATTTTCGATGCGTGGGTAATGACCAGATTAAGAGAATGAGCAGAGCAATGGTAATAGTCTGCATGAGGGCATACTTTCTTAATGTTGGCTGACGTACCAACAATTTCTGATGACATCAAGGATGCTCCATCGTATCCTTGTGCCACTGCCCCATTGAGAGGTAGTCTGAACTCATTCAACTTTCGTATTATTCTCTCAGCTATAAGTGCCCCTAACTTCTTCGGTTCCACTAGTCCATACGCTGCTTCATTCAGCTCCGCTTGCTGCTCCAAATACTCGTCCAGAGTTTTGGGAATGGTGTTCTCCTCAGAATAGGCGACGTCAAACTCCTCTGTATAACATTTTTCAATGATGTCCTCAAAACACACAAAGTCTTCTCGAATGTCATTTAGTTCACTGTCAAAGTATCGAAAGCACAGTGACATTTGCTCCACACCGGATAAATCTGTGGTCTCATCTGCAAGGATTGTGTAGTACCGACCACGCTTGACCCGTGTCAGTATTGAATCCTGAATTTGCGCGCCAATGCAGGAGATGAGGTCGTTTTGGATTTGAGGACTTGTGTACAAAGCATTCTTGGCAGTAGTTGTCAGATGCTGCTTGAGTTCAGTGTCGCCGGCATCAACTCGGAACTTGAGCAGTCTCCTGAACAGACCTTCTCCGTGTATGTTTTGACCCAACACAAATGGACCAGAATCACTGTTTCCCTGAAGAGCGACATTATTCTGACCGCAGAATATGATTGTTTTAATCACTGGTTTGAGGGCATTTCGATTGGCTTGGCACATTCTCTGGTGATGCGTGTCAATTTTGCTGTAAATGTTGGTATTGTCGTCGAAGTCTTGTACAAAGAGTTTGC
Source organism: Hofstenia miamia (assembly GCA_900660155.1). Lineage (NCBI taxonomy): Eukaryota > Metazoa > Xenacoelomorpha > Acoela > Hofsteniidae > Hofstenia > Hofstenia miamia. The sequence continues at coordinate 99,366 of CABFPE010000903.1, read as the reverse complement.
ATTGTGTCTCAGCAAATTTGTGATATTCCAAGTTCAAGTGTTTCACAAAATCGCCGGTCTGACCTGTGAGTCTGTCATACCGTTGGAGCGGTTTGGTCACGAGTTTTCCCAGTGTTCGCTTGTCTGTTTCTAAAGGCCGAACAAGAACGCAAAACTTGCAGAAAAAACCCTCTTTGCTCACGCTGTATGCGAAATGAGGATTGCTGTTAATTTGCAGCTGTGAAAGGTGTCTCTTGAATGTTTTTTCGCCATACTGCTTGTTGCTATGTGGCCAGACGAAACCTGGAGGGGCTGTCCAAATAGTCGAAATTATATATCTCTTTAGTGTGTCTGGACACTTTTCACTCAAAAACAGTCCAATGTCATAGTCTGGTTGCTCATATGATCCCGTTGACGTGGGTGTCTCGTTGCCAACTAGCGCAGATTGCGATTGAGGTGTCACAAACACATCCGCAGGTGAGAGTGTTGGTTGGGGGACAGGTGCCATGGATTGTTGCACGCAAACAGGTGAAGGAGAGAAACTCAATGTTGATTGCTTCAACTTCAACTTTTTCGTTGGTGGACCTGGGGCACCCGACATGATGTCTTCACAATCTAAAATAATAAAAATGTCAATTACTTGTCAGCATAAAACGGGTACAAGTTTGAAATCAGCTCTGTGTATATAAGTAAAAAAGTAAATTTCATTAATTACCAACCCAAATGATACCATTCTCGTACTTACCTTATGTTTTCAGTAGAGAGAGGGAAGTACACGACAAATTAGTACAGCTAAAGCAGAAAGAGGTGTTTAGCACCAGATATTTAAAGGTGCGGTTAAATTATAAAATTAAATTTATGCATAAAAACAAGTTAAGAAATAATAAGTTTAGCACAGCTATACTTGATGTCCTTAACCTGAATTATCCTAGCGTTGCCATATGGTAACGCAAAAAATAATTGGCCATACAGCATTAAGAAATATTCAAATTGCGCGCAATCTATTGTATATTTTAACAACATAATATTCCCGCTCTATTTTTCAACTTGTATTCCCATTGGAGAAAGCTTATGTTATGTGTGGACAATGGAAAACAAATGGAAAAAAAGTTTGTAACTTGAACCACAAAAATTATTTGCAACTGTGTGAAAATGGCAGTTAGAGCAATTTTCCAAGAAAAAAATCTAAAATATAAAATTCAGGATAATTCAGGTTAATGTCCCATGAAAGGAAACACATTTTGTAAACGCCATCTCCCTATCGTTTAAAAGATCTGTCAAAAAATATTATACTATCGTCGAGGGGGGAGCCGCGGCTCCTACGGCCCCCTCCTAAATAGGTCCATGTGATACTAAACATTGTTCCATGGACTGGCTTAAAATGTAAACTCATCTCCTAATTGCTTCCTTTATTCCTTCATTAATTAATAGTTTATTAGAGATTTCGTTTGTTACTTTTATATATATATATATATATATATATATATGCGCCCTCAGACCTAACCCTCGGTTCTTCCCCAAAGTGAAACAAATTTAGCTAGACATAACCCTTGGTAAATTTACAAGAGGAAAATGATAAGTAACCATTTCTTATGAAACCAAAAGTTTTATTGCAAATGCCTACGTCAAGATTCTCTAATTTTAACAATTGCAAACAATTAATAACAATAACTGGTACCAGTCACAGATTTTTTCATATTAGACCATTTACTAAGATGTGCAATATTTAATAATATAAAGACTCAAAAATTCACGGATATATTGTACTAAAAGGTTTTATTCAAAGAAATACTTCAATAACAATAATTTTTTGAAGAAATAGATCAACTTAAACTGGAATATTATTTTTTTGGCACAACAGTGGATCGAAAAATGATGTTTATAATCAATAATCTAACAAGGATTTATCAAAAGTTTTGTTCTAATATAAAGATTCAAAAACACAACGTAAGGAATAGTAACAAAACGTTGAAGATATGGATATCAAAAGACAACTAAAGAATGCATTAGAAAAAAGCATAAGGCATATGCAATTTTTTGTCAAAACAAATCGAAAGCCAACTATGATCATTATAAAAAATATAAGAAATAATGCCTCAACAAAATGTAATTTGATCTACAAGTTTTTTTGAAGAAATCTTTTAATGAAAAAAAATCTGTTAAACAAAAGTGATCATTTATTTCGAATTTTTTAAGTTTTAAAGAAGAAAATTAAATTCCTTATATAGTAAATGTTAATGGTGAATGCATTACAAATGACAAGAAATTAGTAATATTTTAAATGAAGGATTTGTGAGACTAGGAATGAATAACAACCTTAATACAAAGTTTAAACATTTTTATCATAAGCATCGCAATATTAGAAAACATGATGAGTAATATAAACCAAGATTTATTACCTTAGTAGAATTTTACAAAGAAACAAAAAAAATATTTTCAACAATGCAAAAGATCATCTCGCATTTCCTCCCTGGTTGTTGAACAGTGCCATAAGTATTATATTTCGACCTCTGTGTGACATATTTGATCAATGTCTAGCACAATCAATAAATCCTAATTGCATAAAAATTTCTAAATTTACACTGATATATAAGAAGGGAAGACAATTTCTTGCAAACAATTACTTACCAGTTTCAGTTATAACCGTAATTAAAAAATATTTGAAATATTTTATGCAAACAAATTACCTATGTGTGGAACAAAATGAATTAATATCAAAACATCCATTTGTATTTAAAAAAGTTACCTCTATAAATGATGCTTCAATTTTTGCTGTTGGAGACTAAAGATCACAACTAGATAGGAATGAAAAAATATACATAGCATCATTAGATATTTCAGAGGCATTTAATTCAATAAACCATTCTATTTTATGGGAAAAGTTAAAGTAGATTTATAATTTTAGTGATTCATTAAAAGTTATTAAATAGTTATTTAAGTAGTAGATAACAGAATGTGTGACTCAAAGATAATATCTCAAGCTCATTAGAACTAAGCCATGCATACAGCAAGGATCAGTACTGGGTCCATTGCTATTTAAGTTATAATGTAAATGATCTGTAACAGCACATTAATATTTGCAAGGCATACTCACAGGCCCCTATGAATGAAGATGTAAAGAAAACAGCATTCAATATGCCCCATGGTCTTTTCAAGTGGTGTTACATGCCCTTCAGGTTGTGTAATGCCTAGAAAATTTCAGTGATGCATCACAAAAGTGTTACAAAATGGAGATAACAGCTTGTAATCTGGATTGACTGCATATATTAATGATAGTTTGATTAAGTCACATGATCACAGACCACCTCAATAAGTTGTCATGAACCTTACAGATATTATACAATGTTAGACTAAAAGTAAATATAAATGTACTATACTGAGAACTGAGGTGACCTTCCTGGGAAGAGTGATCAAACAAGGGTCAATCACTATTAAGATCAATAGAAAGTATTTGATTGATAAAATAAAGCATTTTAACAAGCAGAGTGTGAACTTAACTAAATTCATGGTGAAAAGACCAAATGAGATCTTACACACTGATTTAGAGACATTATCCCTAGATTATCAAGAGTATTACAATGTATTAGTGGTCATGGATAAATTCACAAAATATGCTTGATTTATACCACTGAAGAGCTCAACTGCTAAATCAGTTGCAGAGGGAGAGTGGACCAAACTTGTTACAGATAGGGATCCGCAATTTGAGAGTAACTTGTTCATGAAATTCAAGAAGATGGAAAATTGAATTGTTCTATGATCATCCACAGACAAATGGGGCTGTGGAATGACTGAATAAGACAATAATAAAACTTTTTTTATTTGCAATGACCTCCAGAGTAGGAGGAAAACATTGGTGATCTGTGTTAGAAATAGCCAATTTTTTTTTAATGTCAGAGAATAATACTAAAATATTAACTCCATTTAATGCAATATATGTTCAAGAATATAAGACATCTATTTCAATGCTATTTTACAAATATGAAGGAGCTGATAATACATAAATAAATAAATAAATGAGAGACATGCAAGAGATCCATGAAACCATTTATTACAATGCACAGTGAGACAAAACACCATTATAATAAGAAAGTGGTAAACCACATAAGGTCAATGACATGGTATATAAATATACTATAAAACCTACAAAAGATAAAAACCAAAATGAAAAGTTGAAACTAAATGGAGTGGGCCTTATCAAATTGAAAAGAAATTGAATAGAAATAATTACTTACTCAAAACAGGTAATGTTGTAAACTTTGAAAATTTATAATGCATAATAAACAATATTGATAGTTTTATAATAAATGATGATAACAAATGCAAAATAGTGGAACATGATCAAAGACAATATTATGAGATGGCAAAATTGGATAGAACTGAAGGAGAAGGATACAATAGCCCATATGAGGGAGACAATAACAGAGAGTTGCCACAATGAATATTAAGCCCATGCTACACAAACAACTTTTGTTGGCCAAAGAACATTGTTTGTTTAACACCAATCTTCCACAACTAAAATCAGGAGTAATTATCTAGATTAAAGTTGTTCATTCAGACCAACAAAAATTGGTGACAAAAATTGTCCATTGAGAACAACAAAAATTGGACAATAAAAATTGTTTGTGTAGTACCCCTCTTGCCAACTTTTGTCATTAAATAATTATATGACAAAAGTTGCTTGGGTAGCAGAGTGCTCCAACCAACTTTTTTGTCAGAGAAATAATTCTCCACCTTTCTAGTAATTATCAACTTCAAAGATAAGTAAACAATTTGAAGCTACAGTAAAATCTCTCTATAAAGCACTTGAAGAGACCAGCCAGAAAATTACATTATAGTGAAAGTTCATTATAGCAAGTAGTAATATCTTTAATGCATTATTTGCAATTTTAACACAATAGTTAACAGTATTCATGTGTTAAAAGTTAGTAATAGTTAACAGGTGTTATGTGTTAATATTTACTGAACATTTTATGTGTAGTGTATATACAGTAAAACAAAGACTTTTTTAATCATAATAGTTATATTGTAACAGACAATTAAATAGTACTAGACAACATGTAATTAAAATGCTAGCACTGGCTAATACAGAAGTGGATGAAAAATTGTGTTGAAAAATAGAAATTGTACTTATATGAACTGACAAATTTGGATGCAGTAACTATACAAGATAAAAATGTTATTCAGATTACAGTTTAAGATCAATTAGATAAAAGCTACAAGCTTGGTTTCTTTGTAAAAAAATCAGTAATTATCTGCATTTTGGTAGCAACCATTTATTTTAATTTATCAATGAAAAAATTCATATATTAAAGTAGCAGGTAAGTAATAGGGAATGGTAATTTGCATTATTTGTTATTGAGGGGATCAAATTGAAGGTACGTTATAGCAATAAAGTACATTATAGCAAAATTTTAAGTAGGAATTTGTATGGCATTTTCAAGGGACTAAATAAAAAGTATGTTATAGAGAAAAGTACATTATAGAGAAATTTTACTGTATAATTTCAATCATTTTCAGAGTACATTTCAGACTGTAAATTTAAAAATAGCTAATTTATAGAAATAATAATCATGATCTGCAAGGTTTTTTATTTTGAAATAAATGCATGTCACTATGTAGTCATTTCCTTTTTATACTTGTATATCAGCATTAACCAAGTAAAAGAATCCTTTGTAGTAAACAAAAACAATTGAACTTTGAAATTAATGAAATAGTGATTAGATCCATGGAGATTGGGAAGTTGACCACAGCATAGGTTTGCAAACTCAAGTATTGTTTGAACAGTGCAGGCAGTTGCTGCTTGGTTTAATTTCAAAGTAAACAACATCATCTTATTTCATCATTCATGCACTGTGATAATCTGCTCTTCAGTGAAAATATGCATTGACTCAGTTTATGTAACATTCTGTATATCTGTGATAGCTCTATGATAATCATATTTTTAATGTGACATCATTACTTTTTTAGATAGTTTTTAGAGTGACTAATATATGAAATCAGCATGAGGAAGTTAGTATGTAAAATTGTCTTCCATTAAAATAAGGCATAAAGCATTTCAGTTTATCACCAAATTTTATAGCATACTTTGAGAATATGTATTTTATGCATTTTGGAAGTATTGGTTTACAAATAGTTTCAATTCCCTTATTATTATTGCAGTAGAATAATTCATATAACAGCTAACAGCTACAATGCATTTTTGTTGTTGTCTATATATATATATATATATATATATATATATATATATATATAGAGAGAGAGATTTCCTACATAAATAAATATTGAATTCTGTTTTCATAATGTTAAAATAATAGATATTACTTTGTAAAGAATGAAGAACTTTAACATATAATTTATATACTTCATAATTTTAGTGAAGTACAATATGAAGTTCAGCAGCAGTAATAATGTTCTTACTACTGGCTATCAGATCTAGAAGTCCAACTTTTCAAGCTTGCAGTAAATTGTGTCAAATCAAATGTCTACACTGTTGAAATCTCTATGCTTTAGTGAAATGCGGGATATAATTATGCAATTTGCCATTGAAATTCAAAGACCATAATTATGATCACTTATTTAGGAATGTAAACAGGCACATTTTGTGTGGCTATGTTTAATAATATTCAAGAAAATTAAATTATAGCTATTGAAAAAAAAATTTTTCATAAACAATTAAGATATAATATAAAAATAGCTTGTTGCTGCAGCATATTCCAATAATTTCACATTGAAAAATAATTCAACTGTTATTTTATTAACATTTCTTAATGTAAATATTTCTGCATATTTGGTTATTCTTGTAATTCTTTCTTAAATATTTTACAATGAATTAACTGAAATCTAAAAAGTTGTTTTAACACTTTGCTACACAAATATATTTTATCACCAATTTTTGTTGCCAACTAAATTCATTTGTGTAGCATTCCCTCCCCAACTTTTGTTGAAAACTAATTAAATTACTTAAGTTGTTTGTGTAGCATACCAAATCAACAGCAAAAATGGTATAATCAGACATATGGAAGAGTGACAAAAGTAGTTTGTGTAGCATGGGCTTTACATATTTAGGATTTAAACCTCATAACATTGTTTAAGAATGAGAATCATGATGTAGAACCAACAAATGTGAATCACTTTAAAGGGAACTACCAGCAAAACTAAATATAAATTCTACATAATAGAAGACGGCTCTCTGTGTACAGAAAGTTTGAAGAAACAATATAATGATACCAATAAAAATAATCAAACAAATGATAAGATCACTAGAGGAGTTTTTTTGCAGAAGAGGAGTTACTTGGAACGTGGGAGATTAAAATGCACCTAAGTTCAAAAGAGTTACTAGAAGATATGAATTTGGAAAACAAGTTTGAATAGTTACCTTGTCAAACATCACAATGACATATAACAGAGGAAGAGTGCATAGCTATATTGGAAGAAATAGAAAAACCCCCACAACTGGGATTCGTATTGAAAAAATATGAGGAAACCAATGATAGTGACAAAGATTTAAATTTTTCTCACCAAAAAAAATGTAACAACCTGGAGAGTTGGTGGCATTAGAATGTATGACGTCTACATTGTTAAATAGGAAGAAGTATGCTGATAGATTGAAACACAGAACACTACATAAAAAGTTCTGGCAGAGCTTAGGCGGATCAGTGATGAATTATTCGATTACAATTGGACATGTCAGAGTGGAACAAACTATAAAGATCTGGAGAATTAAGAAGGAGAACTTGTTATGAATACCTCTGTGATTAGTACACACACTTCTGATACAGCCACAGTGGAGAGTAAGGAAGTGGAAACCACGTCTACGCACAGCAATACCCCACAGGAATAAACTGCATAGACAACATTAGAGATGCAGTTAGATACATAAAAACATCTATTTATCTAGAAGCAAGAAAAGTGCTGATTGTGACAATAAACAATGAGTATGTGTAGATGGTAAACTTACTATTCGTGATATATAGAGAAAGGTATGCATACACATTTACAATTGTTAAAAGTTAAAAATATAATCAAGAAGTTGGATCCATGATTATTAATTCTATTTTCAGGATTTAATGACATAGTCTGGTTGGATTGTTGGGAAAAGGGCAATAGATGCTGTGACGTCAGCCATCACATTGAGATTATTTTGATGATCAGAGCCCAAATATCATACCCTTGTTCAATTATTCCAGACAAAAAATGTGTAACTTTTTGAATACCTCAGCCCTGTCCCCAAGGTAGATATCCATCTCTGATCTCAGAGCAGTTTTGAAGCACTTATGATATTGTATTCATATTTGAAAGAATATTCATATGCTTACATCATTATTAATTTATTGTTAGAATAAATTTTTCAAAATCGGAATCATTTCCGATCCAAGAATGATATTTTTTATTATTCTGATCAAACTCCATTTTCGGATAGTATCCTTGTTTAAACATCATATGTGAATCTATGAGGAATTGTGGTATAGAGTGAAAATATTCTGTTCAAATCTGTAAAGTTGTTGGGGCGGCCAAAATTATAAATTTCATCATTGGAAGAAGACTATTAGGATTATAGGTTGATCAACAGTTGTATGCCACTACTTGCTTTAGAAACATCACGTTCTGTAAAATAGTAAAAAAAGTTGTACGGATACTTGTTTTCTGAAATAAATTTTAAGTTGAAAATTTCTGAAATATTGAAATCAAAGTTATTTTTCAAATCCTCTTGGAATACTTCTTTAACAGTGATCAACTTAATGTATATACATCTTCGTGGATTTAAAAATTTCATAAAGAAAGGCAAATGAGTGATAGAGAAGAAATTAATAGCCTCCATGAACATATTGAATTGAGGAATTCTATTAGACCATTGTTTTTTGATTTAACACTTCAAAGCTGAAATAACTAAAAATGTTACTACCCTATACTCGAAAAACCCAAAAGAATAAAAATGGTCCATATGATTTGAATGGCACTAATATTAAACAAAACTAAAGTGAATGCAATGTTAAAGACTTTTCATAAGTTTTATGGAGCAGCGATAGGACAACCAAAATAGCTTATAGGAAAATAAGATGGGGTGGGAGAGACAGATATTTCGTGGGAAAATGACAGCAATCTCGTCCCATAAAAACTGAAACAAATTATTCCAAAGCGTTTTTACTGAAAAATTAACATATTTAACCGACTTTGTTCAAGAGTGGCCCGTATCTGGCCATACCTGTAAAACCTTTAGCTTACCTGGCTATTGAACCAATTGTGAAAATAGCAAAATATTGAGAAAATGAAAAAAATATAAAGCATAATAACCAGTTATAAGTTAAGAAGTAATTTATTCAAAATGCCAAAACATGAAATATTTTTAAAGAAGCCCATCAGTAAAGCATTCGATTATCAGCTAATGATTTTAATGCACTGCCTGTATTTTGATATTTGAAGGGATTGCAAGTATTAAATTATTGAAGATGTATCTACAACTGATTGGAATAATGCAATGATCTATAATCTATTAAATACAACGTACATGTTACCCTGTAGAACACATATTAAATCGTCATAGTGATCTAGATTAATGTCAATTATGTGAAGACTTGCACTGTTGTTGTCACAAATGTAGTCTTCAACTTCATAAGGTTGGTAAGCACCAAATCGTAAAGTAGTCAAATGGAACTTGCCAAAAATACCTAATGTCGAATTTGTACAAATCGCATCTTCCTTGCTGTCTGAATCAAATCTGCCTGTTAGAAGGGTTGGTAAACTCGTTCTCCGTAAACAACTTTGATAATCACAGTTCTTAATATAGGAACTATAGGTCCAAATGTTAATACTATTGGAAATGTTACTATGGGCTTGTAGAAATTGGTATAGCTGTAAACTCTGCGTTTTGCAGTAAATTAAGCTCTTGAAAACAAACATCTCTACGCAATTGCTCATGTCCTCATGGGATTTATAGAAATTGATTAGGAACTCATATTTTTGTAAAATATTATTTTGACATTTGAAACTATTGAGGGTCATTCTCACAAGAACATTGTTTGTGGGGAGACCATCTTGTTCGCAGCTTTTGAAGGCCTGAATAGTCTGGCATGTTGCATTGTTTGATTTTCCATATATTGCCAAAATCGGCCCGTCGTCTTCACAGTGGATAAATGGCTGCCCCAAATAAATGACAGCTATTGGCTCATGAATTTCAAAAGGAGTGTTTATTGGAGTAATGGTAGGAATATCACCCATTGAAATCAATGTAATGTAAGAAGATTCAACGCAGATTATAGTACTGCTTAGAACTGTTTCCTGATACATACATTTCGGTTGCATATCGAAGTAGTAGTCTTCAGTAATATTCAGGGAATACCTTGATTCGTTTAGAATGTCTGTAAAAACAATTAATTTCCTTAAAGATGCTAAGTAACAAATCCCATCAAGTTCTGAATAGAAAACGCCAAATACATAGAATGCGCAGTCTGGGAGTTTGTGAACACTATAGTCTTGTGTAGCATTAAAAAGTACACTGAATCTGTTGTAATAGTAAGGCATTGGGTGCGAGGTTGTTCCAACTAATTTTCCTTTATGTTCACCATATGTGCATACATATCGTTTTCCAATGTTTAGAGGAATGAATCCAGTTGGAACATTAGGGATTTTTCCACTAATAATGTTTACTCCCTTTTTGCTTTTGTGATATTCCAAATTCTGTTTGTTAACAAATACGACGTACTCTTCATTTTTTGAATATGACATGTTCGTGAATTGCACGTATATCATTTTATTTATTGTCCAAATACTCGAAATTGATCCGAGTGCCATATTGTCTGGAAAACAAGCTCTGTATGTACTTGTTTGATTGAGTTTGATGTGATGGCCAAATACAGAAAGTTTTTCGTCATCCTCTACCATTCTACAGTTTATTCTGACTTCTCCTAGCTTATCATCGTGCGAATATACATAAGTACAATCAGGCCAGATATCTTTACTATTGTATGGTCTAAGCAAAACATTCGATATCATGGGAAGGATAAATGTAACAATTCCATCGTATTTTCCATTTCTCAATATGTCCGTAATTTCAAATTTCACAGGCTTAAGTGTATATGTGCTTACAGAATTCAATAGAATACTCTTAAACAACCTCGCAACTTCATTTCTTGTGATGCAGATAAAGAATGGACTCTCTTCCACCCAGAACTTGTTAATGTGCTGCCTAGAATAGCAATTTATTATACATTTGAAATGATTGCTTACGCTATTGTCTGTCACGTATTTCCGCGTTGAGATTTTCGCATGGCAGATGAAAATTTGCAGCAGAATGTAGACATATGCTAAGCTCATCCGTATCGATATATTTTCAATTGTTTTTTCAGTTGATTTAAATTTTATCCATTGGCCAATCATATTCTATTTTATACAATTGTTGAAAACATTTCCCATTACAAATGCATCGTTAATAAATTAAAGTTTTATTTAATTTCAGTTGTAATAAAGGAAATACTGTTTCGAATTGAACAAAACATCACTTTACAGAAACCATGGATACTCTAAGGCATGTCGAGCATATACAATCTTGGCTCGAATTTCGGCCAGGGTGAAATCAGAATTGTAGTATATGAACGAAGACGGCCTGGGACTGTTCCTTGGATCCGAGCCTGTAATTTCTGTAAAATGAAGTCGAATTTTTCAATGCTTTTTAAAATTCAATTTTTCTCTTTCTTTGATATTTAGCAACATTGTATCAATGGCTTTATTCCATTTACTAGTTAAATCACATCGAGGTATTTAATGTATATGATTTTACTGGTTACAAAAGGCGGTTTTGGTTTATGGTGGAAGTAAGGGCCCTGATCTGAAATACTAGCCAAATGAATTTTATTAAATAGCCTTATATATACATTCAAAAACTGAAAATCAAGAATAATTATTCGAGTATATATCTAAAAGAAAATATTTATTATTTTTCGTATAGAACATGACTGTTTCATAAATTTCAAATTGTCAAGGTGCATATTACAATTTTAGAAAGGTTTACACAGAGGCGAGTGTACGATCTATGAATTGGATAGGCTATAGCCAAAGTTTCAAATCTTAGTTCCAAGTAAAATGACCTAGATTCAGCAGAACTGGAAGTGGTCATGTGTAAGGTCCAGTTCGGTTCAGTATGGTGCCTGTCTCTTATACACATCACAAATGTCGATCTGGGATTTCCTAAGGTTTATGCAAATTTATGCAATTTATCATTCATTTTCGATTTTAAAACAATCTACACATCAGAGATGGAAGTGGGGCAGATTTTTGTGACCTGCTCTGCTCCACTCCAAAACA
>CABFPE010000903.1:67155-78207 GCA_900660155.1 Hofstenia miamia | reverse complement strand
TTGGGAGCCGCGGCTCCTACGACTCCCCCCTAAATAGGTCCATGTCCAAGATATATTGGTTTATCTAAATTTCATTTAATGGTAGTGATGTACCAGATAATCATCAAATCAGAATGCTTAATGAATTCAAATTTTGATTTATTCGTTAACTAGTAATTTTGTATCTTCAGTCTCTTTTCCTTTCTCTAACATTTCACAAGTTTTCAAAAAACAAGTTTTTTTGTTTTTTTATCGCATATTTGTGTTTTTCAAGACTTTCTTTGTTTAAATGAAATTACTCTACGCATTCTAGAAATTTCTATCCTCTGCCAGGTGTGAAACGTCAAAATCATAAAATGACAACAACGAAATTTTTTATCATATCAAATATATATATTTGAGTCTATTTTAAATACTGTTAATGCCAATTCGCTTATGATGAAGGGTGGATATGGGTACAGATTTTAGTACCCAAGCAAACCCACACCCGCAACGTTTATACCAACGCCCGCACAATTTTTAAGATCTGTATCCAGTCCATGCCCACACCCGAGGCTAACAAAAATCATACCCGCACCGGACCCACATCTTTTTAAAAAATAATAACCGTGGTTTCTCCAGATCAAAGTATTTTATGCTACAAAATAGATCACAATGCAGTATTCATAATATAATGGTTTACTACATTGCAATTGTTAACTTTATATCTGTGTATGAATAAGACATGGAAATGTATGTTATTAAAACATTAGTTTACAAAGTAACTTCAGAATATAGTAAATATAAGAGTATAACTGCCAGTAATAGCGGTAACTACTCAAAAACAAGGCTAATTTAGGATCACTATGATAAATCATATTTTGTTATGATAGGCTATAAAGGCTTTGTGTCTGATATGGAATACAATTTTCTAAATAAAAAGATGTATTAGATCATTAAACTAATATGATATTAAAAAATTATATGAATTTTAATAAAGATTTTACCAATTTTATATTCTGATAGAAATGCAATTGAATTGAGTATGTATGAAAATCACTCTCTTATACAGAATTTGACATGTATGTTATACAAAGATTTAAGTAAAGCTAAGCAATGCCTTTGTAAAATGCTTGCTAAAATATAAGATGTACAATAGATGATGCAAATCGATGGTATTTGACGAAGTAAGCTTAGATTAAGCTTAAAAATTCACATAACAAAATATAGGTTTCACATTCCATTTAGAATACACAGACAGATTTGTAATAATGAAAAGGTTGCTAGTGAATGTTATTCACCAGCATTTGAAAGTAAGATGAACTCCCCCAAATTTGACAGGGTAAAAAATTTCAAAGTCGACCGACCATAAATGCGAATGTAATTCACTCACAATTAAAAAAATACAATTGTATATGATCTATTATCCAGCCTGAATTATGAATGTCAAAGGGCTTCTATTTAATTTTTAAAAGATTGTATTAGAAAATTTTTTTTTATGTTGAAGTCAAATCAAATGATGACCGAATCAACCTTAAGAAAAATATTCCTATGCAAATTAGTTCTAAAGATGATCAAGAAATTAAAAATTCAAACTTGTATTATCTATGTGAAATTGTGAGTGAAAAATAAGAGATCATTGTCATTCAACGGGTAAATATCGAGGTGCCCCTTGCATATGTATTTTAACGATGATTCACATATATTTTTAATGAATTATTCAAGTGTAGGAAAAAGTTAGTAATAAAACCATTGTAAAGTAAAAGAAGAATGCCTCTTTTTGCAAAATGCTTGGGTGCGGTTTTTGAATATGAGGCTTAAATTGGCTAATCCATATCCACATAAACTTTCTAATTGATTTGGATTTTAAGAAAAACTTGCAACAAAAAGGAAAAATTATTTTTCCACTCTAAATCAAAGTGTTCCAAATAAGGATGAAATACACAAATGTAAAGTACGGTATTACATCCGAAAATGAATTAACTATGTTATGCTTAAAAATGGATGTTCTCTGACAGGTAGATATTTTTGAAAATTTTATTATATATTTATAATATATTTTATTATATATAATACTTATAAATTTATGTGTACAATGCTGTTTGATATGAACTAAATTTACAACGCCATCTTGAGTCAAAAGAAATTTCAAATATTTAATTTTTATTTTATTCAATTAAAATTAATGTAAAATATGAGAAAGAGTGTTATGCACCATCAACGAAGAAGAAACCTTTGTATGGAATTAGCCAATATCTAAATAGAAGCAATGTACTGAATTCATTTTGTGACCATGACTTTTTTACTTTCATTTGGAAACATTTTAGCAATTATAATACTTAATTTCAATGAATATATTGCAAATTTTTTTGAAAAAAAACCATGTAGATAAATTATATATGATTTTCAAGTTGCAATAATCAGAAGACGTTGGTTCTTTGCAATCAATGGGGTATAATTTGAAGCAATAATCGTTGTGATAAACGTTTTCTGACTATTCATATAACTTTGTAGGATGTTAATTCGAAATTATTGCAGAGAGCAAATGCATTGCTTGCTTTTACATTTTTTCTTTTTCTAAGCAAAAATTTATAGGTTGATAATTCAGCGAAACAGCTGAAAACCTGATGAAAACTTTTATATACCATCGCTGTATGTACAAATTCAAACTCTCTATTTGAAGGAAGTTTATTGTTTGTCACTTACCATAAAACACAAAACCGAGGAAATGTCTTTGCAATCGGAAAATATATACACCAGATAGAAACAAGGAAAAGGAAATGTCTTTCAACATCGACAAAGTGTATTGTTTATGCCTTTTCTAATTAAAAGTTCTAACTATCATCTGTGTTGTCTTTTGGCTTAATCCCGTTTTTTGATTGTATTCCTACTTAATACATTAAATGCATATTCGATTTAATCCGATGCATGTGGATTTACTTAAATAACCATTCTTATCTCTTATACTTCGAAAATATTTTTCGTATAATTTTTTGATGGAGAGAAATTGCGTTTCATATATAAAGTTTTGTTTATAGGTAACTTAGTTGATATCACTCTAATGATCAAATATTAGAAAGTCATTATTGAGATTAAATTTTCAGAATCTTTATATATAAGCAACATTCTTTAAGGAATACAATATAATTTTAGGTTACATAGTCTTTTCGAATCGAAATGAGAAAATATTTAAATATTTCCAAAGAACAGTTATGTCCATATAAATGATTGTGCATATATACATGTATACATATATGTACATGCATTTATATTGCCCATAATTTCGTTTATATTAATCATTTATGTGGCTTCCATGTTTAAAATCCAGTTATTTGTTCGATATCATTATATATGTTCCGTATTAGGCTCTACAAAGTATGTACTGGGATGTATGATCCCGCACCACCCCGTACTAGGCTGCTTTGAAAAAATATTGATGCAAAATGCTTATTTTCGAAATATTTAAACACCGACATCAGGCAAACGCATCAATTCGTACGAATGTAATATATATTATACCTAATCTTCAATACTTTTCATATATATACATATTGTAGTATCGCTGAGTGATAGAACGCGACTAACTATTTCTCTATTTACAATTGAGTACGTTCCTTATATACAATAATTCTCGATAATATTTACAAATAACTGAAATGATTTTTTCTGTAAAATGAAGTTTACAAACAATCTCGGTTAAGAACACAAAATTTTCATCGATAATAAACATTATTATTTTTAAAAATAGCACCTAAATTACATTTCCTACTTCTCATCTCCTAGCTTAAATATCAATTCAACAAAAGGTATTATTTGAAAAAATTTGAAAAAATGCAGCTTGTTCTATACAAGAACTTAAATATTTAAGACGGTTGTCCATTCTAAATCAGTTCATCAGTAACACTAAGGTTATATTTCATTATTTATGTTTTTATCAAATAATGAATTCTATTTAGTCATCTATCACTCACTGTTCTAGTTAGTATTCTTTCTATTCAATAGGACATAAAGTTCAGAACTTTGAACGTGTTTGTATGATTATTTGAAATACTATGGGTCAAATTCTTCAACAACATCCATGTAGATTCAAAACGAAATTGAATGTGTAAATACATATATACATATATATATATATTCTACAGATATTGTAGGGATTTAGGATATTATATGTTTATATGAATAGCATATATAAATTGTACACATTCGAACATTGTAATTTAGATAAAATTCCAAAATTATACTTTGAGGAATTAATTGTTTTCAATTAAATTTTAAAATCCTATGCAGTATTCGTAATTTCACTATCCAATTGAAAACAGGCTTTTTTATGAAATGACCTACACTCAGACCTCCCATTTATATGAGGTTTGCTAAACGAGGTTATTATTGGTCAAGGAATTGGTAGTTTGAATTGTATTTTAATTATACAGAAGCGCTTGTAATTGCTGCTTTTATTTTTGAAGATAAATTCTCAGCGTGCAGAAGAGTGATATCTGCTGGGAATTAGATTGTCACCTCCACGTACATTTTCTTTACAATTTATTATAAGTCTGTGTTCATTTCGCTACATACTTAGACAAAGGTAAGAATTCAACTTTTATTAAAATCATATTCAATTTGAAAAAATTTCTTCGATATAAGTTCCAGACACTTAGCATCAATTATTCTAATTAATTTATATATTTCTAAAATTCGCAATTTTTTCTCTAAAATATTATTTATTGGATGAGTGACGTATTACAAAAAATCTCTATAATGTGATTTACTATCGTAAATAGTGAAGTTTTCTTACATATATTTTAAATTCAACTAGATTCAATTCACTAAATGAATTGATTTTGAGAATTGAGGAAATTATTTACAAAATTTAGCATGTTCTATGCTGCTGTAAAATGATATGCATGAAATTCACAAGTAAATTTTAAATATACAAAACATTCTGCTTATTGATTATATATATATATATATATATATATATATATATTAACATTAGGGATATAATCACGAAACTCCCTTTTGCTATCAAAATACAATTAGAATTTCGACCTGATTTTTGCCGTTTAATGCTTTTGTGCAGGATAGAGCTACTAAACTGCGTTGTTGAAAGTATAAAAATTTAAATATTGGCTACTAAGATAGAGGTAGAATATCNTATATACATATATTTAGTTGTACTATTTAATTTAATGATGAGTATATTTAGTATTAGATAAAAAGCCCCTACTTATGCCAATTTTATACAAAGTTTACAATCATATTTTTTTAAATTTTAAGGTTTATGTACAATACCTAGACCGAAAAACATACGTTTGCAAAAACTGCTTACTTCATTTCAATTTGTGACTTGCGCTAAGTAGTTTGAAAAATTGAAAAAGGCACAAAGGCACTAAATAATACAAATTGCCATTTTCTAATGACAGCATATATATATTTTTTTAAATGTATACATATACATATAATTGATAATAGTCAAGACAAAAATCTTGGAGAAATTTTTTGTATGTTACTTTGCTGAGAAATGCAGTTTAACAAAAATGTTGTAATGGAAATTAAACTAAGAGGCAGACGAAAAATTAATTTCGAAAACTGCTAATTTCAGGACAATAGAGCAATCAACATACGAAAGAACTGCAATTGATTAAATCCACTAATGACCTTCGTCCAATTAAAAATATTTTATCTATAATACATTATTTCATTCGTACAATAATAATAGAAATAATGTGTTGCAATCAAATTGATGCTCGGTGTTGATTGGATTTTATTGATCAAATTTTCAGAAATGAATTTCTCACAAAATAATGTATGCTTCTATTCAAATTGGCAATCGTCATTTGGGCCTATCCAGAACTCCAAAAATTTTTCATTTTTGTATTATAGTCGTATAGAAGGATCCCTTACTGATATGAACAAAGACTATTGCAACAAAATTGCTAAAATTATGAGACATAGTTTAGTAGTTACATAGTTAAACAGTGTGATCAATTATAAGATTTACTAATAGCATCTCACATTAATTATGTATAATAAGTTAGTAGCTCAATTCTCTTCAAAGAGATGAAAAATTGAAGTTCTGAGATTTTTCGCATTGCTATTCTGTCACAATTAGGAAGAATTTTTTATAGATGTCACATAATTTAACTCATTTTGTTAATTCAAGCCTTCGCCGATTAGTTCATCGATGGCGTCGATTTCAGCCTTATTGGCTTTCGAGACGTTCCTTGTCAGCAAATGCATCCAAAAGATTGAAATATACCGCTAATAACTTTAACGGCATGCTTAGTGCATTAAGTTTTTCTACTGGTATTGGACATCCATTTAGCATTTACCTGCAATTGATTACTGTTCGATACATACCCATTGCAAACCTACAGTTTCCATGAAAAACATGTAAAATCGCACCTGTCCTGACATTCTTCTTCATGTTGCCCATTTGGAGAAACATAGTAATCTTAGGCATGGCTGGAATTTGATTTTTAATCACTAGAGTGGTTTTTTGAACAAACTAAATTCATGATTTGAAAGAAAATATTTTAAAATTTTGTCGCATTCCTAGAGATGAGTTTTGAAAATTATATTTAAGAATCAAAGAAAATTTTGAGGCTACCATCTTTTATAAAAGGTGGTTAAACTAATGTAATAGAATTTTTCAAATTTATTAGTGTCGAAGAAAGCATAAACCATATGCAAATGAGTAGAAGTTCGGTTTATGCAATAATATGAAGTAAACACAAATGTAGTTTTATTAGTCAGATTTGGCAGCGTATGAGATATTTTTGGACAAAAACTTAATGTGTACCATTTTTTAGCGATCAGAAATCCTCCCAATTAATCCATTTCGTAATAGATACTCAATTTTCACCATTGGGAAGCATTAAATTACAATACAAAGTACATTGGCTTTTCTTTATGTTCAACGCTACGCCCGAAAGTGAGTTTTCCGCAAGTGCTAAGAGTGATGTGTCAGTTACCTTGAATGTTAAAGACAAAAATATTAATAAAAATCTTGAAGTGATGTGAAAAACAGTGTCAGCTAAAAGCGAAAATCTTGGGCCGATTTCTGAGTCAATTACGTGCGCATTGTTCTTGACTTATTAAATAAAGAATACAAAGTAAACTTTAATTGATTTTTCTTTTATTAAAAAGCTTTTCCCAATTCGCCAGTCATTTTCTTTAGTCTTTTAAAAATGCTCCAGAAAATTGAGACATTTATATTCGCATTAATGCATTTATTAGCTTTTTGCTAACTTCATTAAATATGAGAGATGGTTTCACAAGTAGCCTGCTAAATGGCATAATTCCCAATCTATTGTTTGTTTTCCATTCAGTTCGAATCTTCGTCCATTCATATTTATTGATTATTTTTAAGTCATATTGCTAGGTGGGAATTGTATTATCTCATCCTGACTTTCACGCATAAATTATTTTCTATTAAAGTGACATATTCTCAATGACATATATTTGATCTACATGTTTATATTTTTAGATATTTTTAAAAAACACTTAGTACAAACTATGAAATTCACCATTCAGAGAAAGAAGTCCGAGAAGCTCTATGCCTGGTCTGAATCCAACCAGACCCATTTCAATTATTGCAAATTCGCTCAGTTTTTATGAAGCTTTTCAAGATACAGATATACTATTTTGCTTTTTCGGGTTTGCTAGATCAAAGCTGGGCATGCAAGAAACCTCTTATAAACTTAAAATATACACATTGAAATGGAATATCTTAAATATTGTCTTATGAGAAGAGTATGTGATACTAATTCAAAATGTTGTCAGAGTTACTCAACTAATCTACAAACTGATGAGTGGGTGAATCCACGATCCGGGTCCGGACCTTAACCCCTGGAAGTATATCACTAAGGCCGGTTTGATTGTGAGAAACCTCTGGCGACCCCTGGCGACAGAGTGCTGATCTGTGTTGAGTCTTATCAGCAGAGTCAAGCCGATGGCCGAACTTTAATTGAGAGGGTTACGCCTCTCCTCTTTGGCCAACNTACAGCCGTGGCCAAAAGTTTACGATCACAAGCATTATTTTGGAAAAATGCAATATTTCTTTAACAAAATGACTATATTACTAAAAAATGCTTCCAACAAACAAGATAAATATACACGCACTTTAATACAATGTCTAATACTTAGTTGTGCCCCCTTTTGCAGCAATAACAGCCTTAATACGAGATGCATCGAGGAAACAAATGTCTCACAATATGATGTAGTGATTTCTGAAACCCAAACCAGCTTTATGGCTTCACAGAGTGATTCGTATGATGTTGGGCATTTCCCACTAACCTTCCTTTTCATGATTTCCCAGCAATTTTCTAAAGAGTTGAGATCAGCCGACAATCCAGGCCACCCTTGTAGGAGTTCAAAGAGTTTACCAGTAAACCACGTCTTCACAGCTTTTGCGCAGTAATGGCACCCCGAATCATGACACTAGCTGGATGCTTTACTGTGGGAAGTAAATATTTTTTACTGTATCTGCAATTTGCTGGACGCCTCATCATATTTGCTCCAAACTGAAACTGTGACAGAGTGATCTCATCTGAGAACATTACTTTTTTCCAGTCCCCAGCCGACCAATTGGCGTATCTTTGTGCAAAAAGCCAGCCTGTCAAACATTTTCTTTTTTGATATTTGTACAACTAGGGACAACTGGTAATGACCGTAACTTAGAGTGAATAACACTGCTTGATATAGTTGGAGTGACAGAAGCTGCTCGTCTGATCAAACTATCAGTCCTCTTTGATGATATGCGTGGGGTACCTGATCTTGGACAGCTCTTGTAGCAAGAAATCTCTTTAATCCTTTTGATGGCATCACATACAGTTGATTATGCCAAAGGGAGTGTGACAACTATTGCCCTTTGAGACATATTTTCTTGGCTTAAAACCTGAACTTGCGCACGCTGTTCAGACATTAACTCGCATTTCTTACCCATATCTAAAGGTGATAAATAAGATGCTGTAACATTGTTTTGGGTTACATTCACATAAATACACTGATAATGCATCTAAATATGAGTGGCTGAAAGTAAACTAACAATTATTAACATTACATGAAGGTTGCTTAAAAATATGAATGAAATATAAATGTATATGCTAAAATCACGAGGTGATCGTAAACTTTTGGCCACGGCTGTATATTGGAGTATGCGACATGGAAATGCAAAACATCTAGTCACTAGAAACTCCGATGACGAAAAAGTATAACATGTCCGATCAAAAGGTCATGTGACACAGCAAAGCTGCCTCACAGGAATTCAATTCAAAATGTACATTTTTTCAACCTATTGTCTGTACAATATAGTAGCAACACTACATTGAGTTGACTTGCATACACTGTTGCGTGATAGTCACTAACATTTTGGTTTAAATTTCATGCCATTTTTTCAATCCCTAGGTTAAAATCTAACCAAGTCTTTGTCCAAAACGAACCCGGACCGATTTGGCGCTGCCCGGCCTATATCACTATCTGCGCTCATTGAGTATAATGGCGAATGAAAGCCGAGTTGAATCTTCACCACGCAAGCATTACATGCTACAAACATTTACTAAAATCAGGTATATTGAAAATGTAAGCACCATTCAACTGTCATTTTTGTATAAGACCTTACGCAAACATTGATTGCTCAGTGGGTGCTCCGAAAAATAACGGAGCTTAAGCCGCTTCACTTCTACCTTTGATTGGCATGTTTTCTGAATCATCAAATTTGAACTTAATATTTAAACGAAATCGTGAATGGAAAGCGTTGTTGAGTGGGGGTGCTGTAAGCGCACAAGAGCAATTGTGTAGAATAATACATGAAATTCCTGATTATCAACAAATCATAATTCCTCCTATATGCTTGCATATCAACTTTTGATTAGGTTCAAGTGTATAATCGTTGGATATGCAAAATCCACCGTAAACTATTATAGAACTTTTCAATGATGTTCGCCAAAATTTTTTTAAAAAATGCTAACAACACAATGTAAAGTTTATTAGTGTTTCATATGGATAACTACCTTACTGCCATTCTAAGAAATAGGTTGTGAACTTACAAGGAATTTTAGTTTTCTCATTGTGATTGAAACCTTGGATTCCGAGTGTTTAGTTAAAAACTTTTTGTAGATACAGCATATCCATTATTAAGTAGTATGAATGATCAGAGAAATCAAGATCTCTTAACAATTTGAATTTTTGAGGCAAGCCATATTTTTAGAGCAATCACTTAGAAGGGAAGTTTCTTCTAATAGAGTAAATAAACTAAGGAATTTAGCAGTTCAATAAATGTCAATATTTTTTGCAGATGAAAGCCAATGTGACGGGAGGGTGACGACTATTGATGCTGGAGTCGGGCGATTGTGAGTTGATTGTTTAATTATATTTGGTTGGCGAAGTCGGTGACAGATCTTATCAATCGCTTTCAGTTAACCTTTTCAGACCAATTCGCTTAAATTCAATTAATACTCCGGTTAATTCGCTTAAGGAACTTTTCAATATTTTCCACGTCTACTAATTTCATTAATGACAATTCTCTATTCAATGCAGTTCTTACACTTACTAAAGATCCAAACTCTTTTCCCAACTTTTGACTTCCTTGTATATATAAATGATTTTGAATCTTATGCTATTAACTCAACGATGCCCACATAAATTGAGTAAGATTTGACAGAATTAGTCCATATGATACTAACCAGGGAGACTTCGTTTATTTTCTTATAGTCATTTCTCTAAATTATATTTATAATGTCTGCTTAGACAGTGGAAATTTATCCTACATATTGGTGCTCTCAAATCGAGATAAGAAATGATAGCGTCAAAAATATTTTGATTTTTATGAAGTATTTTCAAATTGAATTCTTTCAGACAATAGAAAGTATTGTTATATTCTGATATTATGAAAAATTTCAATTTTTTTTAGAATATGGGTCATTATTCAGCTGTGAATTAGCTATTTGTCAATATATATATATATATATATATATATATATATATATATAGAATACTGATGGGGACCTTTTCCTAACAAATACAAAACCATGTTTTGTTCAAACTGAGAAATTCTTTTAATTAATATTTTTGCTGTCACAGCTTAATATAATCGGC